>VRVR01000040.1:99614-184459 GCA_009859145.1 Andalucia godoyi
CTTTACTTTCTTCTCTCTCTCTCTCTCTCTCTCTCTCTCTTTGTGTGTGTGTGTCTGAACAACACTGACTTTCCATGAGAGTGGGGAAATGGACGTGCTGCTCAAGAATCCGAAATTCGACATTGTTGAATTGGATCTTCTGGGAGTAAACGGTGAAGTCCAGCGATATGCCGTCGAGTATGGCCCAAATCGTCTTTTCTCTCCTTCACTTCTTCTCCCTGTTTTGCCTTTTGTTCTTGTTTTTTTCCCGTTCGTTCGCTTTCAGTGCATTCGAGAGATGCTCTCCTTGCTGTTGGAGTCATGTTTTACTAACATTGCGTTATCATCTTCTTCTTCGTCGTCGTCGTCGTTGCTAATAGGCATGGAATTCTTCTTCCGCGATTGTACAAGGTGAAGTTCTCGGGGACAGCAGAGGAATTGGAAGCTGTTATGGGACCTATCAAGCTCAGGTTGTCGATTGAAGCAATGGAGGGAACGGAAATGCTCATTCAGACGTTTGGGTCCATGGCAGTTTCCTTGTATGACGTCAAGAAGCCATTCCAGCTCAACAGCGAACTGGACAAGCGTGTTGCGGAGCTCAAAGACCGCATCCCAACCATTCAAAGCAAGCTTTGATTCTCCGCTGTCGTTTACCATCGCTGCTGTCGTCGTCGCTTCCAAGAAGAGACAGTTGCAGAAAGGCGTCAAAGTCAACTTCGTTGTCGATGTCGCAGTGTCTTCCTGTCTGTTTCATCTCATTCCCGGCCATCTGTTGTCCGAGATACCGGTTGAGACTCGAGACCCTCTCTGTCTGCTGAACTTGCGGATGCGTGTACAAATGAAAACTCGGTTTTGGTGTTTTTATTTTAATGTGTTATTTTGCATGGGATTCTGTTTTGCCCAACAAAAAAAATTCCTCCCTGCTTGTCTGCTGTAGAGGAAAAGTCAGCGAGGCACGGATGCTTTTGATCTCCTGTAGTCTATGCCTCGTCTTTTGAGTTTCGCGCATCCGTTCGTTCCGGTCTTTTTTCCTGAATGTACGCTTTTCCTATTTCTTTTTTCATTTTCTTTCTTCACTGCGAAGTTGGTATTCCTTCTAAATCTGAACTTTTTTCTTTTATAATCGCATTTTTAAAGATTGGAGAGTGGAGAAGAGAAGGAAAGGAAAGAGAGATGACTTCTGATTCTGAAAACTCTTCAAACGCGTCGTTTGATTCTGAAGAGATGGGCGAGTTCGGCCAGGAGCCGTCGTTCACTGTGCTTCCGATTGAGCTGAGTCCCAAGGACGAAGAGCCGCTGGAGATGGAGCTTGAGGAGGGTGATGTTGTCGCGCTGCACAATATTGCACTGGTTGTTGCGGATGACGCAAAGGACCCGAAGGGAGTGTCGCGCATCTATGTGTCGACCAAGAATGCGGGAAGCAAGCTTTTGTTGTGCACTCTTCGTGCCGGAAAGACCGAGAATGTGTCCGTTGAAACTCGTTTCTTTGGACCGGACACCATCAAGCTCGTTGTGGAGGGAGACTACGACGCACACGTGTTTGCTACTGCGTCGTTTGAGGAGTTCGACGGCGACGATGACGACCTGCTGGACGACATGGCCGAGGAAGCCGGATCTGATGAGGATGAAGACGAGGAGCTTGAGGACGAGGATGAAGACGAGGAAGCAGAGCTCGATCCCAAGGAACTCAAGAAGCTTGAGAAGGATATCCAGAAGAACCTAGAGAAGCACAAGAAGGAGAATGACGCGCTGATTTCCAAGCTTGCAAACAAGGCCAAGGAGGAGTCCAAGAAGGAGGAGCCGAAGAAGAAGGAAGAGCCGAAGAAGGCCAAGGATGAACAGAAGGAGCAGAAGGAGCAGCAGCCAAAGAAGAAGGAGCAGCAGCAGCCCGTCAAGCGTGATAAGCCCGAGGAGGACGAGGAAAAGGGTTCGGATGCAAAGAAGGCAAAGACTGCAGGTCCTGCGAAGCGCATGCTCAAGGGTGGAGTTGCGGTGATCGATGCTGCGGACGGCCAAGGAAAGACTGCCGAGAATGGAAAGAAGGTTACCGTCAAGTACATTGGACGACTCCCCGAGCGCGGAAACAAGGTCTTTGACCAGGGAACCATCGACTTCAAGCTTGGTGCTGGAGACGTCATCAAGGGCTGGGACGTTGGTGTCGCCGGAATGAAGATCGGAGGCAAGCGAAAAATCGTCTGCCCCCCGCAAATGGCATATGGACAGCAAGGCTCGGGTCCCATCCCCGCAAACTCCACTCTCGAATTTGACGTTGAGCTCCTCAAGGTTCAGTAAATCATACAAACATTCTTTTTTGCTTTCCTCCATCCATCCATCCATTCCTTCATTCTTCCTCTGTCTGTCTGTCTGTCTGCCTGTCTGCCTGTCTGCCTGTCTTGTGGTTTATTCTTGCATGAAACTCCTCCCGATGCGGATTACTTGAACAATTTCAGTACAGATGTGTTCTTTTCCGAGTCCTTCTTCATGACCTTGGAGACAGCCATCTCAAAGTCTTCTTGGGTCACGTGCACTCTGCGTTCTCGCAATGCGTACATACCCGATTCTGTGCACACCGCCTTGATTTCGGCACCAGAGGCACCAGTCATGACGTCTGCAATCTTCTTCAAGTTGATCCCTCTTGTCAAGTTCATCTTTCTTGAATGGATTCTCAGAATTTCGAGTCTGGCGGCCTCATTGGGATTCGGGAACTCAATCTTGCGATCAATTCGTCCTGGTCTCAACAACGCTGGATCCAAAATATCAATTCGATTGGTGCACATCAGAACCTTGATCAGCTGCGTCGCCTCAAATCCATCGAGCTGGTTCAGCAATTCCAACATTGTTCTCTGCACCTCCGAGTCGCCGCCAGAACCGCCACCACCGTCCGATCGCGATGACCCGATCGAGTCGATTTCGTCCATAAAGATAATCGACGGTGCATGCTCACGTGCCATGACGAACAGCTCACGAACCATTCTTGCACCCTCTCCAATGTACTTTTGAACAAGCTCCGACCCGGATACTCGAATAAACGTGCAGTCCGTATGATGTGCAACGGCACGCGCAAGCAATGTCTTTCCAGTACCGGGCGGTCCAAACAGCAAAACTCCCTTTGGCTGTGAAATTCCAAGTGCTTCGAACAATTCTGGATGCTTGATGGGCAATTCAATGACCTCCTTGATCTCTCGAACCTGCTTCTCCAGACCGCCAATCATGTCGTATGTGGAATCCGGCACCTTTTCAACTCGCATGAGTGATACAAGCGGATCAATCTTCGTCGGGAGGATCTTGTGCAGTGCGTACGAGTCCGATCGAAGCGCAACTCGAGTATTGGGCGTCAACAGCGAGCTGTCGATATTCGAATCAATCGACACCACGAACTTTCCTTCCGGATTAATCTTCACCAAAACCTTGTTCTTGCCCATAAGCTTCACTACTTCTCCAACGCTCGAGCCCGGCTCTTGCAGAACAGCAAGTTCCTCGCGCAAAAGCCGCACTCGAGAGTTCAGCTCATTGCGCTGGGCCTCAAGCCGGCGAAGATTCTGCGTCTTGTCACGGATGTTCGACTCCAACGCATCAATCTTCGACTGATAGTACGTGCTGATATCAACACTCGACGCAGCAGACTTCACCGATGTCATTTTTTTTTCTTCTTCTTTTTTTCACGGTTCCGTCAACTGATTATTACGTATGTCGATTTTCTCGTGTTCTTTCTTTTGTTTTTTTCTTCTTTTTGTATAGGATCGCGACGAAAGTAAGAAGAACAGAGCACAGCGATAGAGCAAACCAGACGAAAAGTTACGATTGAGAAGAAATTCAAAAGGTTCAAGTCAAGTCTTTCAGACGAACGCAGCGGCCAGCAGAATCGACGGACATACGACAGACGGGAAGAAAAATGGGGGGAAGAAACCATGTCTTGGGGAAAAATACATTCTCTACAACAGCTTGCAAATGAGGAACTGGAGGGCTGGGGTCCGACTTCCCAAAATGGGATATCGGTTCGCTGTCAACATCTTTCAACAGCTTGGCGGAACGAACTTCCACAAATGTTCTGGAGAAATTGCCATTTCGGGGATTTAAAGAAAACAGCGGATGACAAGACAGCCCGAAATGTCATCCACGACTGTACATTGTTTCAGCTATGTTCTCGATTCTTTCTCATTTTTTCCTGTTCTTTCTGCTTTGTGCTCTCTGTTTTCGACTACCTCCAATGAATGACGGCAATTCGACGACAATAACAGCAGCAAACAGTATCAACACCAGCCATAACCATATCCACTGAAAAACCAGAAGAAGGGAACAACGGTGAGCAAAAAGCAAAAGCAACGGATATTGTTGTTTTGTTTTGAATTAATTTATTACTTTTATATTTTTAAATTAGTTGCGCGAAGGATGATTGATGTGGAACGGTTTTTCAATTCGGATCAGTTTGCGGATGTTCTTTTTGTGACTCGATCAAATGACCGAGTTCCTGCGCATCGTGTCATTCTTTCTTGTGGATCTGTTTTTTTCAGAACACTGTTTGAAGCATACAAGTCGCTGGGCCCGCCGATTCTTGTTCCGTTGACGGAGGTCGACACGCAGACGTTTCTGAATGTACTTCAGTTTCTCTATACTTCACACTGCACTCTGGGGCTTGAGAATGTCGTTGCTGTTTTTGGGCTGTCGGTGGCATTTAGTCTTTCTGATCTGCAGACGTACTGCGTCGACTTTCTTTCATCGTGCATGCCGATCGAGCAAGTGTGGCAAGTGCTGGATCAAACCATCAAGATCCAAGGATCAGACTCTATGCTTGCGCAGCTGTGTTCAAGAACAATTTCACGCCGACTGGATCTCATGTGTCGAGGTGGCAGTGGCAGTGGTAGTGGTAGTGGTAGTGGCAGCATGCCGGCCACAGTGCAACCTGTGTCTCGTCCAACACAGTTTTCAAGAGGTGATTTTGCGGTCTGCAATGAACTCTTCAAGTCGTCGACGGGCTCGCTGAGCCCCGTCAACCATGTTTCTCCTTCGCAAAGCGTGGGTTCTCTGGGATTTATCGGGAGCAGCCGCAGCCTGGAAATCGACGGGGACTCGGTCGACGAGAGATCATCAGACATAGGATCTTTCGGAAGTGATCGAAAGCCCCCGTTTGAAAGAACTTCGCTGTCCACCAACAACGGAGCAACAATTCCCATTCAGGTGCTGCTCAAGGAGGCAAAGCCCTCGGATGTGGGAATCCAGCAAAAGCTGCTACATGACGGTGACGATGTCGGATCCCCCTTTGCAGATGAGAAGAATCCTCCAACGCTTACCATTGGAAACACCGCGGAGGGTCTTGGGCTTGTGTTTCTGCATTGTGTGAATTCGATTACGCGAATGATGAAGGCTGAGCGGTCCGGGCTGTATCTCTACGATGCTTCGCAGAATGAGCTTTTCTCAAAGGTTGCAGTTGGCGCGCAGGAGCAGCGAATCCCGCGGGGCCGAGCGGGGCTCATCGGGACGTGTTTTGAATCGGGCCTGGTGATTCTGTGCGACGATGTGTACAAGCATGAGAAGTTTGACCCGGAAATCGAAGAGCTTCCGGGGTTCCGCACGCGCTCAGTTTTGCTTGCTCCGGTAAAGACTCGGAATTCCGGGCATGCCGCGGGTGTCGTGGTGCTTCGAAACAAACGATCAGGTGAACCGTTTGATCAGAGCGATGCGAAGCAAGTACGGGGTTTTGTGCATGTGCTTGCCGGTGTCATTGACCAGGTTCTCCAAGATCGGTCCGAGCTGCTAATGGACAAGGTGTTTCTCGTTCCCGCACATGTGCACGAAGATGGTGTGGAAGAACACGGCGTAAAGCCGCTCGTGCGGCGCCGTCCGCTTGCCAAGCTTCCGCGGGAGTTCATTTCTGCCAACAAGGTTGCGCAGCTTCACCAGCAACCACAGCAAATTCCCTTTGTTCCGTCGGCTCCATCTACTACTTCATCTACTTCTACTGCCTCGGCTGCTTCGTCTGCCCAGTTGGGACCGACTGTTGCAGAGATTGCAGGAGAGAAGGCGACAACGGCTGATTCGGGCAGAGTGGCAAAAAGTCGGAAGCGCGGTGTGCAAGCATCGTTTCCGGGAGTCGGCTCATTTGGCGTCTCGAACCCTGCTCAAACAGATCAGCAGGGTTTCTCTCACTTTCGCATTCCGCGATTCGAACTCACCACTTTTACGGAAACCTCTGCCAAACAAAAGAAACCATATACGTAGGCCACGTGGTACACCACGGTTTTGCCTGTTATTATGTACAAAGAAGGTTTACAAAAATGCAAAACGAAAACCGAAATAATAATAATAATAATAATAATAATAATAATAATAAGCTGTTGCTGGTGCATGACTATAAAAAAATGCGGTTGTGCATGGAGGCACGCTGAGAATTTCCGTCGACATCGTGAGCCCATGGGGTTTCCTCGGAATTTACTCGAGGAGATGCTTGCTAAGCAGGCGCAAGAAACAGAAGGCCGGGAAGTGGAGAAGTCCATTTCCGATTGCAACGAGCCCGAGCAAGTAGATCAATCCTGGTGCTTCGTTCAATCGATGCAGCCACTCAAACGGCACATCCTTGAACATCTCGTGGCCCATGTTGATATTCAGATAGTACGGAGTCCCGTCGTCCAAAAAGGCGGATTTTGGTGCTGCATATCTGCCAAGCGCCGACAAGAAGAAGCACATCCCTATCGACGCAACAAAATCAGACCACTTCAATCCACCCGATCGATAAAACATCAGCAGCGTGAGTGGGACGTAGAAGATGTGATGCCCTGTCGAATAGATTTCTAAATCCGAGGTTTCGGGCCACGCAAGATACGCAGCTGGTCCCGCTGGAACATATGACGTGAGCAGCATGAACAGAACCTCAGTTCCCCACACAACATGGTCGAAGAATATTGTGATAAAGCACACCGCAACAAGTTTGCGAGAACGAATTAGCAGCCCAACACCTGAGAATAAGAGGCAGAAGTTGCACGCCCAGTAGATGTCATAGAATCCGGTGGTGCCGCGAATCACGTAGCGGACAGGCATCAAAAATGCAACGTAGAGAATGTAAAACACGCCAAGAAACTTTGCAAATCGTGGAAAATACCATGTGTCTGCTGGTCTCTGTTTTGAGAATGATGAACGACTACGCCGCCGATCTGAGGAACCTACAGATGGTCTCCGCGCGGATCCGCCAAAGTTCGGATTTCGATGATGCACCGGCATCGTGTGTGTGTATGGATACCCTCAAAGAGGAAATCTTAAGAGGAATGGAAACAGCAATGGTTATGATGATGGTAATGAAGATAGAACAACAGCTACAGCTACAACTACTACAATGAAGAAAATGGAAAATCGACAAACTGGTGGTCGAAAAGAGTCTTTGCATCGTAAACTGACCATTGGAGCTTCGAGCGTCGTGGATTCGGTGTGGTTGACAGCTTTTCTTTTTTCTTCTCTATTATTTCCTGTTCTTGCTGAGCAAGCTGATGATCATCAAATCACGAAGATGTGATCGATTGTGTTTCGGAATGCGCTTTCAAGTCAGAGAACAAGAAGGAGCAAAGGCAAATGCGTCGTTCGCCGGTTACATTCTGTTTCTGCCACCGTTCATTTTTGAATGTTGAATCGATTGGGGAATATGGTGGTTGCGACGCCCCTTTGATGCAGAGCAGTCTGCATTGAAGAGTTAGTGCTCGCCTCCCTCAAATAAATAACATGTGGCTTGGATCTGTCTTCGGTGACAGCTTCGCCCGATGATCAGTAATGATGCATGTTTTTGGCGAGCGGTGGAACTGGGAGTACCGTTTGCAGCGTTAGAACTGTTGTTATCGTCGTGTTTTATTTCGCTTTCGTCGCCTCGCCAAAATGCTTGAAACTCTGACGTAGGGAAATTTATCCAGATCCGGTTTACACGAACGATCCGAGAAGAAGCACGGTGTTTTTCAAAGCCAGGTGCTTTGGAAACGGACCGCGAACGACGCTACAAATAGCGCCCGACTTGGCGAAATCAAGCGAATTGCCATGCTGCTGCATTCTCTACACACTCGCATTGCTCGACAAAAGGGACGCCGCAATCCTCTGATTTTGTGCTTGTGCTTGCTCCAGAATGGTTGGAGGAACGTGCGATCCAAACGTGCTCTGCAGATATGTGATAGCGGCGTCGGTTTCTTCTCTCCACTCTTGCAAGTTCACGGCAAAGAGCTTGGCGATCGTCTCGGATGAAATGTCCAGGCCTTCGAGATCCAGGCTTTCCCGAGTCGGAATGTACCCAATAGGAGTCTTCGTCGCGGTTGCAGAATCCTCGCGCGGACGACGGCACCGTTCCAAAATCCACTTGACAACTCGCGCATTCTCCGAGAACCCAGGCCACAGAAACGCATTGTTCTCGTCTCTGCGGAACCAGTTGACGTAGAAGAATCGTGGCTGCTTATCCTCGCTGGGGAACTGAGCACCAATCTTGACCCAATGTCCGAAGTAGTCCCCCATGTTGTATGCGCAGAACGGCAGCATTGCAAATGGATCGTATCGAAGAGCTCCGACTGCAGTGTCGGCGGCGGCTGTTCCTTCTGATCGCATCGTCGATCCCAAAAATACCCCGTGATCCCATGAAAGCGCTTCGAATACAAGAGGAACCGTGCGACTTCGGCGCCCACCAAACAAAATTGCGGAAAGAGGAACACCTTCAGGATCCTTGTGGGCAATGTCGTACGTTGGGCACTGTTGGATTGGTGCCGTAAACCGAGCATTAGGATGCGCCACGACAGCTCCTTTTCCGGCAACAAAAGGCTTGCCTTGCCAGTCAATCACTCCCGCAGGAACCTCCTTGGTCAATCCTTCCCACCAAACATCACCATCTGGAGTCAAGCCGACGTTGGTAAAGATCGCGTTCTCGCGAATAGCGCTGATCGCATTGGGCAGAGTCCTGTTTCCGCAGCCGGGGGCAACTCCAAAAATACCCTGTTCGGGATTGATTGCGTACATCCTGCCGTCCTTTTCCGGGCGCACACGAGCCCACATGATATCGTCCCCGACACACTCCCATTTCCATCCCGGGATGGCAACACTCAGCATGGCCAGATTGGTCTTTCCGCAAGACGACGGAAACGCGGCCGCAATGTACTGTTTGGGCTGTCCCGGAACCGTAATTCCGGCTACGAGCATGTGCTCGGCAAGAGCATTTCCTTGTTTTCTGGACAGAATCGAGGCAATCCGGAGCGCGAAGCACTTCTTGCCGAGAAGGGCATTTCCGCCATACCCAGAACCATACGACACAATCATGTGACCGTATGCGTCGTCCGGGAAGTGCGTTATAAACTTGATTCCATCACGATCGCACGGCCAGGCGGGAGCTTCGATGTCAAGATGCATGTGCTCGTGCTTGTGGATTGGACAACCCACACTGTGAACACACGGGACAAACTCCTGGGCATGGTTCTTCAAATACGGAAGCACGGCATCTCCCATGATGGTCATGATCCGCATAGAGACAACCACATAGGCGGAATCCGTGATCTGCACGCCAACATGACTGAGCGGCGATCCCAGGGGTCCCATGACGAATGGAATGACATACAGCGTGCGTCCAACCATTGCGCCATTCATGAGGCCTTTAATCTTTGGCATCATTTCGCCTGGATACCGCCAATTGTTCGTGGGACCAGCATCCTCTGGCTCTTCGCAGCAAATGAACGTCCGCGCCTCGACACGTGCGACATCTGAAGGAGCAGATCTTGCAAGATACGAATTGGGACGCTTGTGTTCGTTCAGACGGATGAACGATCCTTCGTTAACCAGTTGTTCAGAGAGCATTTTCGACTCTTCCGCAGAACCGCTGCACCAGCGAACCGCGTCTGGATCGCAAATGTCAATCCAAGTTTTTAGAAACGACATCAGCTTTGTATTTCCGTTCGTCTTTTCTGCAACAGTTGCGTAGAAATCATCGAACTTTGACATTGTGAACACGTTCTTCTCTTCCTCGCCGCCTCTTTCGTGTTTTTTTTTTTTTTTTTTTTGCCTGCTTCAAAATGTAGTGCTTCAATGAAAAAAGCTCTTTAAATAAATAAAAAAGGGGATCAAAAGGTAAAAGAAGGATAGAAGACACAAAAAGACAAGGAAGGACGCATTAATACGTTTTATTAAAAAACATGCGTTTATTTTTATACACCCTCTGAAAATGCACCAAAAATAGCAATGCCTGTCAGCAAATTTTCAAATATAGGAAGTAAAGCACCAAAAATTAAAAGAATTTAAAGAATTTAACTGTATTTTGTTTTTGTTTTTGTTTTTTAATATTTAAAAAAAAAAATGCATGAAACGATACAGACGTCGCTCGTTGGTTGTTGCGGACATGCTAGCCGAGTGACACATGGTTCTTTCGAGTTGGCCCACGGCTCCAGTGACGCTCATCCTGTGCTAGAAAGTCCGATCGCACAAGCTTTGCACGGAAATTCAACCACTCATCAGAGTCGTCCATGAATCTCGTGTAGATGCCCTCTCGCAACTGACCACTCTTTGAAAACACGGATGGCTGTGACAAGAGAGGAAGAAGCACGCTTTTCCAATCCTCCAAAGAACCGCGGTGATCGAGTAATACAGGAGTAAGAGCAATCGTGACTTCGTTCTGAGAAAACAACTCCTCCAGAGCCCTTCTGGAAAAAAACTTCCCATGCAGTCGATCAAAAATATCGAATGCAACAAAGAGATCTGGCAGAGCATCATAATGCACCTTGTGGGTTGCGGCCATCCACTCTCCGTAAAGAACGTGGCGACCAGGCTCGAGAATACGGCACAGCTCTCCCTCATGTCGAGAAATCCACTTTTCCAACTCCCGGAACTGAGGATGCGATTCGGAATTCACAAAATGGGAGCGATTCTGGCAAATGACCTTGTATTCCGCTGAAAGGGAAATGCCAAGATTGGCCCCGTCGATCTTTTCTTCGACAATTACACGACCCGTCACGTCGCCGAACATACGTTCTGGACTTTCCGACATGATGAGATCGTCGCGGGTGGCAGAACCGAGAGACAGGATGTGCGGTGTGCGCGGGAACTTGCTCAACGGCGCATCTGAACTGATTCCATCCTGCATAGGGGCCGCCCAGTCGACTCCGAACTGCTCAAAAAGAAAACTGGACAACTCGCCGTCTGTTTGAACCGTGTGTATAGAGGCAAAAACCGATCCCTCGGAGACGCTCGGTCGCTCAAACTTTCGATTCAGCATCCGGATGACCGATTCTGCGCGAGAAGAATCCAGAGTAGGATGCCCCATTCGACGGGACGCTCTCTCTATGCATACATTCAAGAGCGTATCCATGACTACAAGAATCTTTTCCCGAGAGCCACCCCATTCCGCAATTTGGGCTCTGTCCCGGACCGTTACATTGCAGCGATCGACAACAACCATTGTTTTCGAGTCGTGCACGACGGCCTGGATTTCCGCCTGTGTGGAGCGGCCCTTTTCCAGGTCATCCTGGCAAATGACAGCCACATTTTCAAAATGGTTGGAAAGAATGGTCGATATCGTCGATTTTCCAGATCCAGGCAACCCACACAAAATAATAATTGGCTGCTTTCCTCGGAGAACCATCGCCTTCTTCTTCTTCTTTTTCATTTCTGAGCCTTGCGCATCCTCTTGGTCTGCTGTCGTTATCAACTGGTGCGCAGCTCGAGTGTACTGTCTAACCGCATTCTCTTGCACCGCAGTCTCAATACTACCAGGCCTCAGCCTCCGAATGCCTTCGATAGCATCCTGAGAACTGAGAATGGGAGCATTCGGCGAAGTCAGAGCATCGCTCGCTGCAGAAAATCCAGTGTGCGAAAGCACTGCAGCCAGCAGAAGTCCCGTTCGCCCCTTGCCCCCTCCGCAGTGAACAACACACGGAGCAGTGGATGATAGTATCCAGCGAACGGAAGCCTGAAGAACCTGAGCAGCCGGGGCACCATAGTTCGCACACGGCACATGAAGGTACTCCATGGGCGGAATTCGCGTTTCTTGTGGCAAAGCATCCTCCATGATGGTCAGGACCCTTCGAATTCCAAGAGTGTACAGTGCTTGCAAATCCGAGGACGATCGTGGCAAGGACATTCCTGCTAGGAACTGCGGAATCACCCAGCTGAAGAAACGCGGCAGCTCGTGAAAACTCAGCTGCTTGTGAAGCGGTAATTCAACAAGCACATCATCCCTGTTGCGAGACCCATCTTCATCACAGTTGTTCCCGACAAAGTAGGTGTTCCACTCTCTTTGCAGGAAACTGCGAATGCGATCGTCGAGACTTCGTCCGTGACGCTGGCTGTGAACAACTGCTTCTCTCAACAGTTCCGGTGATCGATGCCAAGATGTTTCCCATGTCAGGCAGTACTCCATCACGAGCTTGGCCGCATCGTGCCTGTCTTCCAAGTTCTCCGCATTCAGTACCGCAGTATTGGGGAAATGCAGCCATCGAGCCAAGGCTGCCCAATCTTTGGCCTTGAACGCGTTCTTGCACTCCGCATAGACATAGTCTATCGTTTGGTCTGCGGACATGGAGCCCGAAGAAAAGAAAGCGCGCAGAGCCCGTAGGTGATGCTTCTCCATATCCTGCACAACCAGCAGCGTGTTCCACCGTACCATCCACTTTCCAAGGTTGTACTTGTCATTCCCATGATAGTCCGATCCACGGAGCCCCAGAGTAATATGAAACAGCCGTTTATCATCCGGACTCATTACGACTACGTACACCACATCGTATGGAGCATTTGAATACCGCGCCATCCCCAGATCCACAACCCTCGACGGCGCACGATTCAATGGACCCTGTTCGTCCGCATCCATTGGACCGATGGTCATGTGAAAATCCTGCGTTCCATCTCGCATATAGCGGTCTTGGCGGTAGCTTTCCAGACAAAACCCCTCCCATTTATGACCTATCGCATCAATCTCAGGACCAACAGCAGTCCAAAACCCTCTTCGACCGATCACCTCCATGCGTCAGAACAACGACGTACTGTACTCCTTCTTTTTTTCCCTCTCAAAAAACAACAACAACCAATCCTCTCTTCCTCTTCCGTTTATGCGCTGCACGTGTATGTGTATATCATCTCTATGTAAGGACGAATACGGATTGCAGTTGGCCATGTCCAAATGAACGCTTGCTCCTGCTCCGTTCATTAAACGACTCCGAAACAGAGCGTTGTTGAGTTGCTTGAATGAATGCGAGCTTTTTTTCCCGCCGGACCCCCGATACGGCAATAATCCCCGACGAAAAGCTGAGAGCAGCGCCGCTATCTAAAAAAAAGCCACCGTAAAAACAATTCAAAAGGCGCCGTATAAGCAGAAAAATCCGAACGTTAATCGTCCTCTGCAGTGAACCAGAATTTTTGGCGTTTCTTTGTGTCTCCAACTATTTCAGTTATCTGACGTTTGTTTATGATTATTGTTTTATCGTTTTTCGAGCGCAGTCCAAAATCGCCACGAGAAAGAAGATACTAACAGTAACAAAGAAGAAGAAGAAGAAGAAGAAGAAAAACACTAGGGGAGGGGGAAAAATGAGGATTGATATGGAATATGTTGCGCGAGTTGAAAATGAGCTTCAGGAAAAGTTGGTGGAGTGCGTTTCTCAAGAAGCAGCCATCGAGTCT
Source organism: Andalucia godoyi (assembly GCA_009859145.1). Taxonomy (NCBI): domain Eukaryota; class Jakobea; order Jakobida; family Andaluciidae; genus Andalucia; species Andalucia godoyi. The sequence goes on from VRVR01000040.1 coordinate 113,199, forward strand.
CTTGAAAAGCAAATTCGTGGGCTTGAATCGATGTTGGAGAATGAAAAGAAGGGATGTGTGTATGAAGTGAATGTTTCGGTGGCCGAGTCTGCATTGGCCATGTCTCGAGCAGAATTCTACAAGATGTCATCCGAGGCGATGATCTCTAAAGTCGCCAAAACGGCCGCTGCTCAGTCGGGTCTCCAGTCCAGCGTCTCTCGTCTTGAGGAAAGCGTCGAGTCGTTCAAATCGGAAAACGCTGCCCTGAAGGCCAAGTTCGATGCACTGAGCAGAGAATACAAGGCATACCGAACAGAGAGTGAAATGGCTCGCGGAAAGGACTCGGAGAAGATTAAGGCGTTGAAGAATGCACTCAAGATGCTGCGAGACCAGATCGTAGGTGGACAAGTTCAGATCGTCGGAGCCTCTGCCTCTGTCTCTGCCTCCTCTTCACAACAATCCAACTCCTCACAAGCGCTAACGTCGATGTCCTCAAACTCTCAATCCTCTCGAAATGTGCTTGTGGAGACCAAGAAGGAGCCGAAACAGATGGCTGTGAAACCTGAGCCCAAGGAAGTGAAGATGCGCGCAAAAAAGAGACCTGCTGAAGAGGTTGAGCAACATGACGCGGCACAGAGAGGAAATGGGAAGGAAAATGAGTTGAATGAAGACACAGATGCAGATGCGTACGTTGGAGGATTCAAGCTGAAAGAGGATGGCGAAGGCGATGATGAATATGTGCCAAATAGCAGCAAGTCCTCGGCTGCGGGGCCAAAGAAGAAGAGGCTCATGACGACTCAGCAGGACATGCCATTCGCCTCACCGGCTGCGCCAACCGCAAAGAAGACCTTCACTGCACCAAGGCTTCGAGTGTAGTACAAGCGTCTCTCGCAAGACAAGGCAAGAAAAGTCTGCACTTGCAAAGACCACCCTTCACTAACACGCTCCCAAAAAAGAAGAAGAAAACATGTTTCAAAGCCATTCGCGTGCTCATTTTTTTTTTTAAAAAAACGATCTTATTTATATTACTTGACAGATCATCTATTGCAAGCAAGGTTTTATGATCCCACAACGCCCTTTCCCCCTCTTCCCTTCTTCCTTTCTTCTTTTTTAATCTCCTCTCTGATTTCTGACAACTAATGTATTCCAATCAGCTCGGCATCCATGACGATGGTGGTGTCAGGAGGAATCAGACCAGGAAACCCAGCAGATCCATAGGCAAGTTGTGGCTGTGGAAGGCAGATGTACGCAGCTCAAGGGTTAGTCTGTGTTGCTTCAAAAAAGAATGACTGCCGCATTGCAGCGAGAACACATCAGCAACGACGACGAAGAAAAAGAAGAAGAAGACGATGATGATGCTGGCGATGAAGCTTGTAGAACATACGGGTATGGTGATCTTGGCACGTTCGCCAAGACAGATCTGCATGATTCCTTCTTCGAACCCTCGGACGACTTCGTTGACCTTGACTCTGAATTTCCATGGTCGATTGCGCCCTTTTGTCGAGTCGATTTTCGTCAAGTTTCCTCCTTCCACAAGAAATCTAACTCATCGGTGAACAAAAACGGAGACACGAGTGCGGATGCATTTGTAAGCACATGTCATGACGCAGAACGCTCAACCAAGAAGACATACAAGTCGTAATGAACGCTCACGGTCTGTCCGGCTTGTGGATACGTGCGCCCGTCTCCAGAGACTACGATTTCAATCCTGACAGACATTGTATTTCTTTAATAACTGTTATTATTATATATGTTTTTGTATATATATTGTTTGTACGGAAGAAATCCGATTTCTCCCAGGAACCGGACAACCCAGATCGACTGCAAAAGTGAGAAGAAGAAGAAGAAGAAGAAGAAGAAGAAGAAGAAGGGAAAAAACCAGTTTGGACGAGCATAGAAAACCAGCATCGTCACGCATCGATAAAGCATCTCTTCGAATTATTATTATATTATTACTATTTTTTTTGACAAAGAAAACGGCCGTAGCCGTTCCAATGGGAAATGGTCGTCTGTAAAAAAAACGAGCCGAGCTTGAGATTTCGCGCAATCCTGATGATTCCTGAAAGAGCTGCCTTTGATGATCTCTCTGTCTCTGTCTCTGTCTCTTTATTTATTTAATATGTTTTTACGCTTTCCTTCTTCTCTGGGTTTTTTATTTCGGCCGGTTTTTTCTTCTTCTTCTTCCTTTTATTTTCTTCTTTTGCAGTTGCAATTGCAGATCACTTTCACCTCTTTACCTTTTTTACTGTTGTGTATTGCGGTTGGCAAAAAAAAGGAGAAATGGAGTCGGCTGACGATAAGAACGTTTCTCAATTCAAGATCAAGAAGCTGATCAAGTCGCTTGAAGCGGCTCGAGGAAATGGGACGTCGATGATCTCGCTTATTCTTCCTCCGAAGGATCAGATCTCTCGGGCAGCCAAGATGCTTGCAGATGAGTATGGAACCGCATCAAACATTAAGAGTCGCGTGAATCGACAGTCTGTTCTGGATGCGATCACGTCGACACAGCAGCGCTTGAAGTTGTTTAATCGAGTTCCCGAGAACGGACTTGTGATTTACTGTGGGACGGTGCTGATGGACGATGGAAAGGAGCGGAAGGTTACGATTGATATTGAGCCATTCAAGCCGGTGAACACTTCTCTCTATCTGTGCGACAATCGGTTCCATACTGAGCCGCTGTCTGAGCTTTTGGAGTCCGACGACAAGTTTGGGTTCATCGTGATTGACGGTTCTGGTGCATTGTTCGGTACGCTCTCGGGAAATGCACGCGAAGTACTCCACAAGATGACGGTTGAATTGCCAAAGAAGCACGGGCGCGGTGGTCAGTCTGCGCTGCGCTTTGCTCGCTTGCGACTGGAAAAGAGACACAATTATCTGCGCAAGGTTGCAGAACTGTCGACGCAGTTCTTCATCACGCAGGATAAGCCCAATGTTGCGGGAATTGTGATTGCTGGTTCTGCGGACTTTAAGAATGAGCTTGGTCAATCGGAAATGTTTGACCAGCGTTTGATTCCCATCATTGTGAAATACGTGGATATTGCGTATGGCGGCGAAGTTGGGTTCAACCAGGCGATTGAATTGTCGCAAGATGCGCTCCAGTCTGTCAAGTTTGTTCAGGAAAAGAAGCTTGTTGGAAAGTACTTTGAGGAAATCTCGCAGGACTCCGGCAAGTATGTGTTCGGCGTGGACGACACAATGCGGGCTCTTGAAATGGGATCTGTGGAAACATTGATCATTTGGGAGAATTTGGATATTCAAAGATTTGTGCTCCGAAACACGCAAACGAGCGCAGAAAAGATCTTGTTCTTGAGACCAGAGCAGGAGAGAGAAGAAAAGTACTTCCGTGATGCGGAAACTGGGGTTGCCATGGAAACGATTGAGAAGACTGCGTTGACTGAGTGGATGGCGAACGAGTACAAAAAGTTTGGATGTACTCTCGAATTTGTGACGAACAAGAGTCAAGAAGGTGCGCAGTTTTGCAAGGGGTTCGGAGGAATCGGCGGAATTCTGCGATGGAAGATCGATTTTGGCGCAATGGAAGTCTTTGAGAATGCAGGCGTCGATCCAGATTATGACGCTGATTTCGACGACGATTTTGGTTTGTAATATCGGCTGAGATGTCGCGTTTGCAGCAAAATAATCAGCAGAGTCACCAGAGAGTGGAGACCACTGGTTGTTCTTGGGAGTACAGACGCTATTCCTTCTTCCTTGCTTTCTTGCTTTCTTTCTTTTAATGCAACGCTGGCTGTCTCGATGCTTCGTTTTTCATCACACATACACTCTCGTTTCGCTTCACAAGTAGTAATTTAATTGGATACTCTCTTTTTCTTTTTTTCTCTCTCCCTTCATTCCCCCCTTCACTCCTTATTGTGCTTGTCATATTTCTTCCTTGCTTCTGATGTCTCGGGCTGCGTCGTCTTGTTCTCGCTATAAAGAATATGGCGTTTGCGTGTACCTCTGTTTTCTGTGATTTCTTCTTCATTGTCTTCCGTCGCCCTTTCTGCATGTCGCTTTTGTGTTGAGTAATTTGTGTGTCTTTTGATGTTTTTCTGTTTGATATATTACTGTTTTTTTTTTGTTTTTTTTTGTTTTTGCTATTTCTTTTCTTCTTATTTTCGGGAAGCTAGAGGGATAAAAAGGGAACATACCTGCTTCGGAATACGTAATTACAGTGTACGAGTTTCACACGCGCCCCTTGTTCACGTCCAGAAAGACCGCATCCAGCTTCCCATCTTGAACAAGCTTCACCAAGTGCGAGAAGAGTGATCGCTTTGCGTACGACCAAATACTCGGCGGCTTGTCTGCGTACAGTATGGGGACCATGTCATCCAGAGATTGCAGTCCAAGAACGTTGACACACTCAAGAACTTGGGTTTCACGTGCACATCGATGCGCTAGGAGGGCTTCGAGGACAGCCAGAACATCGGCAACGCCGACAATCGGGCAACCGTGTGCCGGATAAAGTGATGCGAACGGTGGATCGTGTTCGATGAGCTTCTGAAGAGACTGCATGTACTGCACCATATCGCCGAACGGAGGAGGATTGACAATTGTAGTGGAGAAAGACATTACATGATCCCCGGCAAATAACGCATCTTCTTCAATGAACGCGTAGCACATGTGGTTCGAGATGTGTCCCGGTGTGTAGATACAGGAAAACGACATGGTATCGTCGACTTTGAGCACCTGTCCATCGGATACAGCAATATCAGGGGCGAACTTCATGTCGCCGTGATCATCCATGGAGACGGAGGGAAGGTCTCCGAGAATATCCTCCGTCAGGACAGGATGCTGCCCATAGCCAACCGTCAGTGCCTCGGGATACTGATGCAGAAGATCCGCTGCCAAAGTCGAGTGGTCCGAATGCGTGTGTGTAATGAGAATGTGGCTGAGCATTCTTCCCGAGTTGGAAATCGCATTGCAGATCGCGGTCAGGTGGAGCGGGGCATCCTCTGCGGCTGGACCAGGATCCACCACAACAATGTTCTTTTCAGAACGAATGAGGTACGTGTTTGTCCCGTGGAATGTGAACGGGGATGGATTCGCCGCAGTGATGCGCGTGACACGTGTCGAAACCACAACCTCTACTTCATGCTGTGCAGGTTCCTGCGGCGGAAACGGGATCGACGGCAGCTGCATCATTTCCCCAGAAAAACAGACCCAAGTGTCGTGTTTGGAGGCAACCGCGATGCAACTTGCAAGTGCGTAATGCGAATCTGGACGTGATGGTGACTTTTGGATTGTTGTATCGGTGCAGCGACAGGGAGAAAAAACTCCTCCCCAAACCAAACCAAAAACAAAATGCAACCAAACTCGAAAACCAAAATCGTTCGTCCCCAACTTCAACTTGGAGATGTCAGACCAGACTGTTCGCCGTTTTTGTATATCAACGTTGAACATCAAACCAACATCATACCAGAAAGTTTTCTTGCCTAACCCTATGGGCACTTTCTTGTCTTTCTGTTTGCTTATTCTTTTTTATGATCGAACCTTCAAGCAGCACCTTTCATCAGAGACAAGACACGTCGCAGGGCTTCAAAGCGGGAGCTTCCCAGCAAACTCAAACCAGCCATACCCGACCCTGTCGTCGAAGGGGGGCCGAGAGCAAGAAGAAGCGATGACCCTTTGATGCAGAGCAATCTGCATTGAAGAGTTGGTGCTTGCCCCCCAAACTGGATCTGCCGTCGGTGACAGCTTAGCCGATGATCAATAATGATTCATGCTTTGGCGAGCGGAAAAGGGATCTTCATATTTGTATTCTTTTAATATCTACTAGCGTGAGCACGACAGGAAAATTCACAACAACGACAGCAACGACAAACATCATTAAAAAGAAAACTGAATAGAAACCAAAACCGATCGTGCAAACCACCATGATGTATGTAAAAATGCGAAGGGAGGGGGAAAGCAAAGGAATCATGTGAATCTGTGAGAGCGGGAACGACTACTCTTCATCCTTAGGAGCGATCTTAATGTCCTCAAAAAACTTGCCCTTGTTTCCAGACTGCCACATTGCGTTTACAGCCTTGTCGTAGATTTGTTCTCCAACAAACGCTCCAGTGAGGCAGAATGCAATGTAAACAGGGTTCGACTGGAAAACAGCACGGTACACAGCCCCACCCAGCGCACTTCCGAATAGCTGCTTGCTCATCCTAACTTGATAATTTAATTTCTTGATCAGAGCGTATGTTTCAATCCAAATAAACCAAACAAGCTCAAGCAAAGAAGGAACGGGTTTCGTTCAATACTGAGAAAAAGACAACAACAGGCCCATGACCTGTCAGTGCGGATGTCAGAGCCAGAAAGTGGTGGTGTCAGCGGTCAGCTCCCTGCTACTACTGTCAGCTCAAATAACAAGCAAACAACAACCGCGTCTTTTATTTGATCAGCTATCCAAACCCAAAGTCCGAACTCCAAAGTCACCGCCATCCGTTCTGTTCTAACGACCCGCGAATCTTTTGGTTTCACTTCTCCAATAATAACTTTTCCCCCCTTCTCTTTATTTTTCCTTTTTGTTGTTGCTCTTCTTTTTGTTCATCTTCATCTTCATCTTCATCTTCAGAACTAGGATTGGAGGATTGGGGAAATAGAAATTGGAGAACAAAGAAAGTAGTAGAGAGAAGAAAAGAAAGAAGAGAAACATAAACAATAGGCAGAAGAAAACGAGGAAATGTCGAATGAGCGTGTGATTACCCGTGCAGAGATTGAGCAACACGAGTCGATTCAGTCTTGTTGGATGGCGATTCATGGGAAGGTATATGACGTCACCAAGTTTCTAGATCTTCATCCTGGTGGTCCGGATGTGCTTATTCAGCAAGGCGGCGGAGACGCGACGAATGGATTTGAAAATGTCGGACATTCCGAAGCGGCTCGGAAGCAGATGGAGGAGTACTACATTGGTGTATACGATGCTCCACAGAAGAAAAAGAAGAACAGCGGAGACGCAAGTGCATCTTCAAATTCTATTGCTACTCTTCTCAAGTACATTGTTCCCGCTGCCGCGGTCGCGTTTGCAGTGTATGTTAGATTCTTTGCAAAGCCTATTCCAAACATGGCTTGAACTTTGAAGATGCTTCCATGCAGCAAGAAAAAGAGGAAGAAGAAGATTGCTCCTTTCGTCACCTGTTTGTGCCCTCATTTTGGTTTTCATTCGGATCTTCGTTTGTTTGCATTTCATTTTTCTATCTCTCTCTCTCTCTCTCTCCCTCTCTTTTTTCCTTCACTTTTTTTAATTCATACATACATAGCAAAGTATTGCAGCTCTTTCATGTGATCTGCTCTACGCAATAAACTCTCTCTCTCTCTCTATCTGTCTGTCTGTCGCGCTCGCGCGCTCGCTTGCCTGCTTCTTTCTTTCTTTTCCTTTGCTCCACATATTCACAGAAAATGCGTGACGACGGAGATCCTGTTGCACTGATTGGATAGTGGTTTCCATCTGCTGTAAGAAATGTTTGATAACGACCTTTTTTCTTTTCCGTCTATAAAAATGTTCGCAAGTTTGTTCCGTTGTTGTTGGCATATTCATCATTCGAATATCATCTGGTGCCGATAGATGATCTCGACAATCATAGCAAATTGAGTGTCTACTTGCCTAAATACCTTCCTAGCAATACAACAATATATCGTTGTGAATCTGTGGTGGTTGGGGTGCTCTTTCTCGGGATCATCAGCTTTTTTGTTTTGTTTTGTTTTGTTTTGTTTTGTTTTGGAAAGAGTAGGTTTATTGGGAAGATTTCGTTTTAGTCATTCCGTGCTTTAAACAGAGTTGTAATTTATTGCAGATATCTTCGTTTCTCTTTCCATTCATTTTGCAAAAGTTGAAGAAGAAGAAAAAGATAAGAAGAAGCAGCAGATGGAAAAGATGAGTGCGAGCAATGCTCGAGTTTCTGTTGCGATTCGCATGCGTCCTGGTGCGGGTGAGATTCTTCGGAAGGACACAAACAATCCGTCGGTTATCAACTTGTTTGATCCACGCGTGACAGGGTCTGAGCGTGTTGAGCGGGAGTTTGGGTTTGACAAGATTTTTGATGACGATGCGACACAAGAAGCTGTTTTCGATCATGTGTGCAAGCCGCTTGTTGAGCATGTGTTTGAAGGATTCAATGCATGCTGTTTTGCGTACGGTCAAACAGGCTCCGGTAAGACTTATTCCATCTTTGGACTTGCGGGTGAGAAGCGAGGAGTTGTTCCCAGAGCCATGGAATGCATCTTTGAAACGATTGAGAAGCGGAGACCTTACGCTCACATTGCTACGTTCGTCTCGTTTCTTGAGATTTACATGGATGACATTGGGGATCTGGGAAAAATTTATGTGGACCAGAAACAGGCGTCCAGGTCAGCACCAGCGACATCCAGGATTGAATATAACCCACCGTCGCAACGACTGGAAAATCCTCAGAAACCCGCTTCTGCTTCCATGAGACCAAGTTCTGCGTCTGTTCGGCCAGCGTCGGCGGTTTCGAGACCCGGTTCTGCATACACTGGATATGCAGGCTCCGTGATGAGTACGGGATTGGTTCGAAAGCCGGATATGACTCAGCGAAAGTACTTTGATGAAAAATTGGATATTCGGGAAAATCCAGATGGCTCTGTGTTTGTGAAGGATTTGGCCACGATTCCTGTCAGTTCGGTTTCAGAGGTCATGGAGATCATCAATCTGGGAGTTGCACAGCGGGCGACGTTTGAAACAATGATGAATGCCTATTCCTCCCGCTCACATACGATCTTCACAATCACCATTGTACAGACGAACAAAACAACAGAGGAGACCATGACCGGAATGTTGAATTTGGTGGATTTGGCTGGCTCCGAGCGGCTAAAAAGATCCGAGTCTGAGGGGCAGCGATTCAAGGAAGCAGTGGTGATCAACAAGTCGCTGAGCGCGCTCGGTAACGTTATTTTAGGTCTCGATTCGAATGCAAATTACATCCATTATCGAGATTCCAAGCTCACGAGAATCTTGCAGGATTCTCTGGGCGGCAACTCTTTCACCACGCTGCTGGCGACTACGTATCCTACGATTGACAATTACGAAGAGTGCATGGCAACTCTGCAGTTTGCGAAGCGCTGCAAGAACGTGCAGAATCATCCACGAGTCAACTATGTAGAGCTCTCTGCGGCGCAGCAGGAAGGCAGGATTCGAAAGCTCCAAGAAGAAATTGCGAGATTGCGAGAAGAGAAGGAACAACAACAGGATCAGTTTCAGAGAAAGATGAATGAGCTGATGTCAAAAATGAGCATGTTTGGAGTGCAGTTTGACGCAGATGGGACGATCCTCGGTACGCGCAGTGCTCGAGGTATCGGAGACGGATTTGGTGGTTCTGGCGGTCTTGGAGGGGCGTCCGGCGGTGGTACGGGATCTGATGAGGCGTCTTCTTCCTTCCGGAAGAAGGCTGAGCATGCGGAGAAAGAACGTGAGCAGCTGAATAAGAAGCTAGAGGAACGAAGAATCGCGTTTGCAAAGGCACAAGAACAAGCGCGATCTGAGGTTGGCAAGCATGCCGCCGAGGTGTCGGATTTGAAGTCACGGATTGCGCAACTGCAGGACCAACTCACATCTTTGCAGTCTTCCAAAGATACAGAGCTGGAAAATGCTCGACGATCTCTTGCAACAGAACTCGAGAGGATACAGGGTGGCAATGATCGAATCTTTGCTGAACAGTTAAAGCTTCTGCAGAATCTTCCAGAGGCGTTCAAGGCGGCAATGAAGAGCAGCATATCCCCTGAAGCGACCAATCGATTGTCCAAAGGTGCAATCTCGGAAGAACACCATCGACAGTTGCTACGGGCCATCGATGCGAGCAACTCTCAGGCTCTAACACAGATTCGAGACATGTACCAGTCGTTCATCCAGTCTGCCAGGAATGAAATCTGCAACATCAAGTACAAGGCAGAGCAAGAAAAGAAGGATTTTGAGCAAAGGATTCTGGAAACTGGTCGCCAACGCGATCTCTTGTACCAACTGACTCTGAATCTTGTGCGAATTGCAGAAAGTGGAAAGACATTTCCTAAACACGTTGGCGGAACTGGCATCGTGCTCCCCGAGTACAATCCGCTCATGAAGTTTGATACAAGTGTGCTGGACCATTGTGTCAAGAGATCAGCAGTTATTGTCAAGGAAGCAGAAGACCCGCTGCGGCCAGTCGTCCCAAGATCTCATTCTCGAACTGCCTCCATGCAAAGCCTAACTTCTCCTATGACTGTCTCGTCGTCGCTTGCAAACACCCCCCGACCAACCTCTGCCCGGCCATCTTATTACTAACTCGTCCTGATTTTTTATTCATTTTATTCTTTATTCACTGTTCTTTGAAAAACGTTTGTTTTTGGTTTTATTATTATTATTAAAAACATCCTGCGTGAATTGAATCGTCATCTCGCTCTTCTCATTCCCCTCGCTTTCCTTGTCCCCCCCAACACACACACACACACACACACACACACACATTCACTGCAGCCATGATCGAGGTAGTCCAACTGCATACGTCCCAAAAATCTCTTCCCGTGCGAAGGAACGTCTGTCGTAATCGGAGTCAGCTCTCAAAATGGTACACTGAACGAAGGAACGAATGGAACGAAAGGAACGAATGGATTTGCGATTTGTCCACTTGGTTTCTTGCAAAAACGTCGCTGTACGATTTGTTTCAAATCACGTTCGTTTATTATTGCTGCTCGTGAAGACCTAAGAGACTCGAGACTTGGCACACCATCATCATTTGCACATTGAACAGGGATATTCCTGCAGTTCCGAGTTTGCATCTTCGTTCTTTGTTTGTTGGATAGCGTTGTTTTGTTGTTTTGTTTTTCTTTTCTTTTCTTTTTTTTTTTTTTTTGATCGTTCTAAACCGTGCTTGTCTCGTTTGGCCCTCAAAAGAGAAATTTTTTAATTTTTAAAAAATTATCTTTTTTGTTTGGGTAGGGACGGTGGCCGTTGAAGCTTGCAGAACATGTTTCGGCATCATGGATCATCGATGTCTGTGGACGGTGGTGCTTCATTAGGCCCTTCAAGCATGGAGGATGTGTTTCGCATGGCTCTTCAAAATAATGATATTGCGCAAGTTCAGGCATGTATTGCGTCTGGAATGTCAGTCGAGACGCAGTTTGATTTCGGAAAGACTCCTTTGATGATTGCTGCTGAGCGGGGATACTCTGCGATCGTCGAGTTGCTCGTGGTTCACGGTGCAAAGGTCCTTTCCTCGGATGAGGCGATGAAGTTCCCTATCATGCATGCTGCAGAACATGGGCATCTCGACATCGTCAAGTTTCTTGCGAAAAACGGGGCTGCTTTGGACATTCACAATTTCAGAGGACATTCTGCGCTGACGCTGTCCATCATTCACAACCACTTAAATATAGTCAGGTGGCTTCTGGATGCGGGTGCCGATGTCAATTCTCCGAATGATGGTGGGTTTACTCCATTGATGATGGCTGCAGAAAAGGGGTTTTTGCTCATTGTGCAACTGCTGGTCGACAGGGGTGCGGACATCACGGCAAGAACCAAACGAGGCCATACTGCACTTTCGCTAGCGAAAAAGTACAAAAGAGACTCTGTTGTCTCGTATTTGCAAGGTTTGCAAAATCATCCAGATCACACAGACGACGAAGCGGACGCTGCTACTGCGTCGAAGGAGCGACGAGAGAGTATAGCGTCAAGCCACCCGATCGCAGAGAGTGCTAAACCTGGAGACGATGATGCATCTGAGGAGTCAAAGAATCGAACGTCCCGACGGCATGTTACGATTATGAAGAAGGTACGTTCTTCCATCAACCTGACGGATGCTGCTCGGCAAGGTGTGGTCGCTGCAGTTCATCATGTCCTAGAGATGCAGGACGACGTGGATGGCACTGAGGCCCTCGTGATTGCAGTGGAAAAGGGATTTCCTGATATTGCACAGGTTCTCTTGGAAAAGGGCACGTCGGCAGATGCCCGCAATGCTGCTGGAGATCCGCTGCTGCTGATTTCCTATCGGTTGCGAAATCGATCCTTGTCCGAACTTCTGCTTTCGTGGGAAGCAAGCCCACTTGTGGAAAACAAGCACGGAATGACTCCTCTTGCATTGGCAGCGTCCGAAGGAAATCTCGAATGGGTTGCATTTTACGTTCAAAAGGGGGCACCTGCAAATGGTCCTTTTGCGTCTGGAAAAATTCCTCTGTTGTTGGCTGCCGCGCACGGTCACGAGGATGTTGTGCGGTATCTTGTTGATGAAGCGAATGCGTCAGTGCACATCAAGAACACTTCTGGGGTGACTGCCTTGATGCAAGCTTGCTGGAATGGATATTGGTCCATCGCTGCGTTCTTGCTTGCGCATGGAGCAGATGCACACGTTGTGGACGAAGACGGCGATACTGCTCTGTCGAAGGCTTGTCAACATGGCCATGTGGCTGTCGTGGAGCATCTTTTGCTCGAGCACAACGTTGCCGTCAATACTGTCCACTCCGTTTCGGGCATGACTCCTTTGATGCTCGCTTGCCAAGGTCCGCATGCGAGGATCGTTCAATTGCTGCTGGACCATGGCGCGTCAATCTTCCCAAAGACCAAGAAATCGAAAACAGCGCTGTTGTACGCTGTGAAGAGCTCGAATTGGGATGTCGTTGAGCTTTTGCTGCAGAGAAACGCGGAAGTCATTCCTGGTCAACAGCTCTTCAAGGATGCACTTCTTATGGCCGCTGGGGCGGGGCATGCTCAGGTTGTCCGGTTGCTGCTCGATCGCGGCGTTCCTATTGAATCAAAAAACCACTGCCAGGCCACGCCACTTATCTATGCCGTTGAACAGGCCCCGGTCATCAACGTTACGTCCATCGGGCTTCCCAGACAGCACCATCATTCTCTTCCTACCCAGCATTCTCAAGCACCCCCAGCAAGGCAGGCCGGGCACATGTCGCTGATCTCCGCTCATTCTGGCCATGGTTCTTTGCACTCCGAAGGGTTCTCTGCGGATCAGACCCTTGTGCAAAACGATCTGTATGTCCCTGCAGTGTCCACGAGTATTCGCGTGTCCACTGGTACTTCTGATGATGCAGCATCGACAGAACGCAAAGCCCAGTCGGAAGCCGCGACGTTAGAGAAGGTCCATCTTGACACGGATGACGCAGACTCCTGCGGTGGGGATGCTGTTGCTGCCGCGACTGTTGTTGCAGATGTCGTTGCTGTTGATGTCGATGTTGGCCATGTCGAAGAGCCTGCTGCTTCCGATCTGCGAGGAAAATCGGCTGTTGTTTCCCATGCAAAGGCTGGTGAGCCGCATGCAGATGCAGAACATCCCCAGTCTGCGTCGACACCCGACAATGGATCAGCGTCGGCTCTGCACAAGGCGGAATTATGTTTGCACCCACCGGGGCCCGTTGCGAACGGTCTGGAAGAAGTACTTACCTTGCTACTTGATAGGGGTGCAAATGTGAATGCACATCAGTATCAACGAAGAACAGCGTTGCACATTGCAGTAGAGAAAGGCTATGCCTCGGTTGTGAAACTTCTATTGGCCAGGGGGGCCAATCCCAATGCGACTGCCGGGTACCATACGACTCCGTTAATGATTGCGGCCGCGCATAACCAGGTGGAAATTGTGCGATATCTCATCTCAAGTGGCGCAGATACTGCCCTGCGTGATGAGCAAGAAATGTCGGCCGTTTCACATGCGGCGCAGAAACGGCACGTCGATGTCTTGCTCGTTCTCCTGCTCGATTCCGACGCTGAAATGGACGGACTCAGTGGGTACTCGTTTTTGCTGAACTCTGTCTTTGGCTTCTTTTCAAAGTCTCGATTTCTGGAGAAGATTGCAAAGGGTAATATCCCGCTCGAAGCCGAGTTCAGATATGCTGCTCTGGTAGGTACCTGGTTTGTTGTCAAGCTCCTTGCACAGCAGATTCCGAAGCACAATGTTGACATTCCTTCGCCCTATGGCAATACCGCCCTCATCCTCGCAGCTGCGCTCAACCACATTGATGTTGCAAAGTATCTGATTGACGAAGCAAAGTGTAATATCGATCTGGTCAACCTTGACGGAATGACAGCACTCCACGTGGCCTCATCCCTTGGACACTTGTCCATGGTGAAGCTGCTGGTCGAACGCGGTGCATCTTCCAAGACTGTAGACAACAGAAGACGGACAGCTGCCCGTTGTGCGAAAGAAGCAGGACAAAATGATATTGTAGAATTCCTGAAGGATGCATAAGCATCAAAAACACCCAAACAATCCTGAGCATGCTTCGTTTCTTTGTCTTTTTGTTTGATACTCTTTATTTTTGCTTTGTTTGTTTTGTTTGATTTGTCCGTTTGGAGCGGGATGATTGATGATTTACATGATTATTATTATTTTGATTACATTTGTATTGCATAAACTATGAACCATTTTTTTACATCGCTTTTTCTTTCTTGTGATGCTTCGTCTTGTTTCTGAATTGCCTTCCCGTCCGTACTTCACAGAGCGTCTTCGGTTCAAGGAGCCTGTTTTTCGCTTCGCAGGACACTCCACTTTGCACTGGTTTCTGTCCATGTGCGAAATCGCCTGTAAAATAAAAAAATGCATGCGCCAAACCAAACAAGGAAAAACCCAGTATCGATCGATGGGTATTGGCTGCTTCCGCGACCGTCCGAGTCTCTGCATTTTCGACCATTTTCCTTACCCGATTGCAGCGTCAGTGCAGCCGAGAAAAGAAGAAAAAAGCAAAAGAGAGAAGAGAAACAAGAATGCTTCCGATCAACGAAGTCGATTTCCTTTCGAAGTGCATCAAGGAGAATATTCGAAGTGACGGACGATCGTTTAGCGAGATGCGCACGCTTCGTTTGTCTCTCTCGTTTTCCCAAGATGCTGCGCACACGTTTTCCGCGGATTCATCCTCCAAAATGCCGTCAATTCCAAATGCAAGCATACCAAGTCATAAGAGCAGCAGCAATAGTAGTAGCAGTAGTTCCAGTGGTAGTGGCGATGGTAGCAGTAATAGTGGTAGGGTGTATCCGGCATATGGAACTTGCGAAGCGCAACTTGGCAAAACCCGAGTGATTACTACGTGTTCGTATGCGATTACAGAGCCATTTGAAGACCGGCCGACAGAGGGGTTTCTATCGTTTTCTGTTTCGTACTCACTGAGCAGTCCGCTTGGTCTGTCTTCTGCGCCGCGCGTCTCCGAGGCGTTTCTGGAGCGTGTATTGGAGCGCACGATCAAGGCATCTAAGGCAATTGACACGGAATCCTTGTGTATTTTATCCGGGGAACGAGTCTGGAGTATTTCTGCAAGTGTGAGAATCATCGAAGATGACGGAAATGTCGTGGACTGTGCATCCATTAGCTGTGCAGCTGCACTTCTTCACTTTCGCAAACCCGAAGTGTCGCTCGACGGGCTTGTTCTGACTGACAAGGACCCTGTTCCGCTTTCGATCCACCATATGCCGCTGTGTGTGTCATTTGCTTTTGTCCAGGACCCAGAGTCCGAAATGATGTATAAGATCTTGATCGATCCGCTCAGAATGGAGGAGGACTACATGGGCGGGTTCATGACTGTTGCAATGAATGTGCACGGCGAAGTGTGCCTGGTGCACAAGAATGGAGGAACCTTGGTGTCCGATGATGTGTTACCAGCATGCATGGAGCTTACCGAGTCCCGAGTGAGGGAAATCTACACTTCGATCCGCACTGCGATCAACCAGGATGCAGAAGACCGAAGAAAACGGTTCCACAGAACTTGGGCGAAAGCACAGTAAAAGTATTGTTTTTAATTTAAAATTTTCCCAAAAAAGAAAACCTTTCTCTTTTTTAATGCTGCTCATGTTCACTGCAGGGCTTTTTTGATTTTGATTTTTGATGTTGTTTTGTTTTTAACCTTGTCACCGAAACAAGCTTCCTCGGTCCTGCGATTTCCATTCTAAAAGAGGATTTGGCTTGGCTCTGCGTCTGCTGTTGGTCTTCTCTGGAAAAATCCGGGAACGCTGAGACCCAAGCGTGAAGCGCACAGCGCGCTGGCTGCTGGTCGCTGACCGTCATTCGGGAGAGATGTTCCGGGCATCACCTGCTGTAGGGTGTTCCCGTCTTTGATCGTCCACCGGTAATTAGGGCTTCTTGTTAAGGTTGCAGGAAACAAAAGTCCGGCAGTAGTTTACCCTAGCACCATTCTCCTGTTGTTCGTAAGAGGAAACTGGCTAACCCTGCCCTCGCCTGGTTGGTGGCAAGGCAGGAAATCTCCAATTGGGGCAGTCAATTTGTGTTTATTTGCTGTCTCGTTTCCAAGTTTTTTTGGATAGTGATTTTATTTCTGTCCCGTTTTGATTGCGTTTTTCTGTATTCTCGATCCTCCACAGACACAATGGCCGACAAGGGTGACCTTTACACTCCGCGCAAGTGCGCAGCAACCAACCGGATCATCACCGCCAAGGACCATGCCTCTGTTGCGTTGATCGTTGGACATGTTGACGAGTCGGGTCTCTACACCAAGAAGACCAACACCTTTGTCCTTTCTGGAGCCGTCCGCTCAAACGTATGTTCATTTTTTCCGTAGGAATGACGATTTTCCCCGCAAGCTTTTTATGTCCGGTTCTTCGTTTTCTAATCGTCTTTTTTCGTTTGATTGCTGGATTGCTTTTTGCCAACTTGTTTTCATTGAATGATGTGTTTAGGGAAAGTCGGATACCTCGTTGAACCGCCTCGCCATCGAGAAGGGTCTTGCCCGTGACATCTAAAGTCATGCACGGACTCTGTTTGAATCGTGTCATGTAGAATTTGGAAAACACACATAAATCCACAAAAACATCCATCGCTTGTTGTATTTTCCCGACCGGCACTCTCTCGCCATTAACTCTTATCCTCGTTCTGTCTTGTCGTTGTTTTGATCCTATTTACTATTACTGGCTTTCGCGGTCTCTTTTGCTTCGACAGTATGCGCATGCACTCGAGCATGTGCTTCTTGGTAATTGGAACGGAGGTGATTGTTGTCCTGGTGGAGTGGTGATATTCCCTGGTGCCACCTCGTACGAGCCCATGTCCTACGACCACCAGAGTCCAATGGCAAACACAGCGAGCACTGCAACTCGGTTCCATGTCCACGGGCTTGGCGCCTCGACAACCGAGTCCTTGAAACACACTTTCGCAAACAAGATCGGTTCGTGGAACGGCTGAAACGGCTCGAGCAAGATGCGGTGGTCAGAGTCCTCGTGCGGCACGACCTGCTTCAGCACAAACGGACCGTACCCTTTGAATCGCGGGTCGTTTGCCACAAAAGCATACACAGGTTGCAACGAGTCTGTCGAGTGTACCTTTTCAATCACGCTCTGCGGAAGATCGACGTGCTCTTCTGTTGCTTCGTGGAGTAACCTTATTCCCACCGGATACCCATCGGAGCTCCCTTCGTGGTGCCGACAATACCGTGCGTTGGGACTGGGCAGCGGAAACACGTCGTCGATGGTTTCACGAAGCACGTCAACCCCTCCTACAAGTTGTCCATCGACGAACAGTTGTGGGAACGTCGGCCAGTTCGAGTATGCAGGAAGATGCGTACGGACCCATTCGTTCTCAATCACATCGACATACGCAAAGCTCACTTGTCGGGAATGCAGCAAGTTCAGAAAGCGAGCCGTGAATCCGCACTTTGGCTCTGCCGGCGTCCCCTTGATAAAGCACACCACTTTGTGCATCCGAACCATCCAGTCCAAATCGCAACCAGACTCCATTTTCCCCCGTCTCGTCTTTTCCGTGCTCCCAATATTCTTCGTTGCGCACTTACCGGTATATTCCTGCGTACGAATGAAAGGAGGCTCCATTGACAAAAACAAACGGCCTTTGACAATTCCACCATAACCCTCTGTACACACTGTTTTACTCTGCTCGACTCTACTCATCCAGAAATTTCAAACAGTATTATTCCGGTCGCCTTTTTTCATGCACGCCAGTCCATTGACATTCTCGAAGTCCGTCCTGTCCGCCATGGCTGGATCGAGACATCGGAATGGTGTTGCCCTTTGAGCATCTATTTTGCTTCGGCCTGCCGGGTCCACGCCATTCCGAATTGCATTCACATTTGGTTCGGATGTCAGCAATTGATTCGCCATGCGTCGTGTGCAATGCAGCCGAGGATGCGCAGTACCAACTAGGTGATTATAGAAGGTTACGATTTGCGCACCCCGATTGCGCACCTGCAAGTAGCATCGTTCCATTTATTTATTATTATTTTTTTTAATTCATATATACAAATATAATTCTATCCTCTGGCCTTAGTAAAGTGCATGTCCGCTCTCTGACTTCCTAGTCTAAACGCTTCTTTTTTTTTATTTCATCATATTTATTTCTTTGCTGGCGTTCATTTTCCCTTTCCTCCTCAAGCACTTTTCGCCGGGGGGGTCGAAGCCGTGGACTGCGGTCGGTCGAGATATTCAATATAGCACATCGGAGCCGCATCGCCGGTTCTGAAGCCAGTCTTTACAATGCGAGTGTAGCCGCCATTTCTGTCCTTGAATCGGCTCGGGAACTCTGCGATGAGACGATCGACGACTTCACGCTCCGTAATGACTGCATGTGCGCGTCGGCGTGCCTCGACAAGGTCCGATCCCGAAAGCTTTGCAACAGTCACCATCTGATCTGCAACTCTACGAAGTTCCTTCGCCTTTGGAAGCGTCGTCGTAATCCGATCATGTTTCACAAGACTTGTCACCATGTTGCGCAACAACGCAAGCCGATGTGCAGAGGTTCTACCAAGCTTACGAAACGATATTCCGTGATACATCTTGTGTTTTCCCTCTTCCCTTCTTTTTGTTTTCTTTTTCTTTTTCTTTTCTACTTTAAATTAACAGGTTGGCCTTTTTGTTGGCGCTGACGTGAAAAGGATCCAAGAATGTCAAGTCCCAGTAAGCCAACAGAGAAAGGACAAGCACGCAAAACATAACCACATGGATTGGATCCGCGGATTAAAGAATGGGAAAACGGCCCTGATTGATGCTGTGATGCTAAATTAAAAACGGGGATCACCCGCCAAACAGGACAACACACAAATTGCGGAATAGCACACATTTCTTCCTCTCTTATTGCGTGTGTGCTTGCGTGTGTGTGTGTGTGTGTGTGTGTGTGTGTGTGTGTGTGTGTGTGCGATTTAATTCGAAAAAAAGAAGAAGAGAGGTTTCAGAAGGTCAAAATGTCTGAAGATGACGCTGCTTTTCGATCTCAGTTTGACCGGTCTTCTGAAGATTTCCACAATGGAACGCCGACGCCAGTTCCGGTTGGTGGCCAGCGAGTTCCCGAAACCATGCAGGCGCATGCAAATTGGCAGTCGATGCCGATTGTCGAGCAGACACCGGAGAATTGGGGTCCGGAGCACGATCGGTTGATGAAGCTTCGAAATGATCTTGGAGATCTGAAAAAGACTATTTCTGCGCTTGGAATTCCCGTGGAAGGTTGCGCAAAGGCTCGGCAATCAGGTGCCCCCGAAGACGTTTTGATGGAACTGCAAGCGAAAAGAGACACTGCAATTGCGAACATGGTCGCTATGAAACCGGTCTTTGAAGGGACGGAGTACAGCCAGAAATGCAACGTCATTGATACTATTGCAAAGGAGGCCGTCGAAGCACAGGATTTGGAACAAGAACAGTATCTCAATTACATGATGCGAATTAAGCAACATACGACAAAGATCTTTGGAGAACAAAAGACGTTGCTTGAACAGATCAAGGCGGAAAAGAAGCGCGTTCAGGCTGAAAGAGCATAATCCGCGGAGACGTGGGCAGGATGCTTCCTCGTCTTCTCTCCGCGAAAAGTGGGGGGGAGGTTTGGTTTTTTATGCTGCTGCATTATGGACTGTCATATTTCTTTTTTTTCTTTATTAAAATAAAAAATAAAAAGATTAAAAAAAGAAAAGAAATTACGTAAGAGATACAGACACACTAGTAACGTTTCCTTTGACGCAACGCTCTTGTAAAATGCTATTTTCCTGCTGCGGTTAGATCGAGTAGGAATCAATGGGAGGATCTGCTCGCAGCATGGCACCGCAGAAGATGTCATCGGCGATGTTTCGGCACGCGCGGATCGCACGATAAACCGGATCGAACTTAGCCAGCAGCTCGATTGTCTTTGCGTATCCGTTCTGCAGAAGAGCTGACGGGTACCAACGGACACACGTACCGGACACGATTACAACAGTCGCTGCTCCAGATTCGTGCAACAGAAATGAGTCCACACGAACTGGGTGATGTGACGATAGGAAACGGAATCGATCGCTTAGGAGGCAGTACACGGCAAGACTGGTTTCCGCAGCATCCGCAAACAGATAGTCGACCCGGGGTAGAAGGGCATCCGATTGGAAAGGAAGCTCGTGGGGAATAGGAATCATTGCGAGACCGTGTTGGGCCGCTCGACGCCCAAACGAACGCACAAGTTCTTCGACGATCATGCCCGTGCAGACCAGCCACTCAACATTGAGAAGAAACAGCGCGTCCAAACTGCAAATCGAGGAACAAGATAGAGTGATCCACTCGTAACGAGAAGACTGGACGTTCTGAGGCTCAAGAACGACCTCACATATTTTGGTGCGCTTTCGGGATGCAATCTCAACAGGACACAGGAGAGAATTCGTCGATCGACAAGCGACAAGAGAACTGTACAGACCAAGCTCCGCAGACAACGGAGGTTTTGAGAATCCCTCGGCAATCTTAACGCTTCGACTGGTCACGCCGTCCAAAAACTTCTGGAGATTCACAAGCCGCTTCTTCAGCTCTTCTTCCGCTGCTGAAGGAGAAGGAAGAGACTGAAACACCGACCACGACGGTAAACTAAACGACGGCTTGTCGGTGGGGAAAAGAGCAAATCGGACACGTCGAAATCGAATATTTTCTGTCAACGTCAGGTCGTTGCCGCAAACAAGAGCATCCATCGAGTTCCAATTGTAGTTTGCAGCGGCGGTCTGGGGAGAGTTCCAGGACCACTGCCGCGGATCAAACGACTCTGTCATGGGGTTCCAGACATAGCCACTTGCAGTCCAGGCAGGGATCTTGTCCTCATTTTCTGCACGATAAATCTTGATAATAATGTAGTCATTGACGGGATCGTATTCCAAGATGTGGTACTGCCCGCCTTTGGAAAGTCGGTATGTTGCGACAGGAGACTTCCGGGGCATGGCAGGTAGGGGTGTCGCACTGGATGGAGCAGACAAGATTGCCGGTTTGGACCGCGAACTTGCAGAGTGCACGGGGGAACTTTGGGTACTTGGTGATGGTGTCATGATGCTGCTTGGACTGCGAAGAACTTTGGAGCCAGAGTCTTGAATCGCAAGTGGAGTTTCCTTGTTTTCCGCAGAGACGGCAAGCTGAAATCCTTGATGAAGACGCTGACAAACAAGCTCCCGCATTAAAACATCTGGCTTGTCCTCGTAAACTCCAGAACTTGTCAGCGTGTAATTATAAAAGAAGAACGTCTCGGATGACAAGTCCTTTTGCTCCGGAAAGAAAGCGGCAGTCAAAGGCATGATGGCAGGCTCGGAAAGGCTCTTCCACTTCAAGGACCCAGAGGATCTTTCTGGGTCTGGGAAAATATGAAACCACCGATGCCCTGATGACGCATCGGATTCGGGAATTATCCGTGGATCTTCTGCGTCACCACACTCAACCCCAGGGGCGGAAGGCTTAAACGGATCAAAAATCTTTGGCACCTGAAACAGCGCGGAGCTGCCTATCGCAACCCGCAACATCGAATGCCGCCTGGAGTTTGAACGCGGTCTCGATCGTGCCGTATGAGAACCTGAACCACCACCCCCTTCTATGGAGA
The DNA here is from genome assembly GCA_009859145.1 of Andalucia godoyi. NCBI lineage: Eukaryota > Jakobea > Jakobida > Andaluciidae > Andalucia > Andalucia godoyi. Next base: position 134,906 of record VRVR01000040.1, read on the forward strand.
ATGACGAGCGATGAGAGTCGGCAGGGTGATCCATACCCCCAAAGGATGTGGACGACTTCCGAATAGACCCAGAAGAAGAACCAAATAGCATCGGATCAAAATGCTCTCCCCCCACCCGAAGATCGTCCGATGACGACGAGAACGATGACGGGGCAAAGGCAAGCTCAGACGGCTTGCGAGACATTGTCGTTCGATTAAGAGAGTCGGTGCTGCCAGACAGACCGAGGGCAGCGGTCGGATACTCGGAGATGGGCACCGAATCCTTGCGACTATCCTTGATCATCGCAGAAGGCAGAGACTGCTGTCTCGGCAGTGAGCTTAGCTTTGGCTGCAGATGCACGGCCGAGCACCGCCCAGCTATCATACGTATTTGCTGAATGTCCAATCGATTGGAACTTACCGGAACTTCAACAGGCCACACAAACTGCGCGTCCACTTCAAGCTTTGGCAGTGGCGTCAACTCTCGTTGGTTGTCAAGGAACATTGTCTGAATAAACCGCGGGATGTCGAATCGAATACGAGAGGAGGAGGATGCTTGCTGTTCATCGGCAGAGGACGCAGCGGCGGACGGGTCCGTGGTAATGCGAAACAGCGGTACGGAATGATAGGGACGAGCTGCAAGAGAAACGAGATCCACTGCGCAACCGACGTCCGCCATCCTCTGATCGGTAAGGGACGCAAGAGATTCGTCCACATCGAAAATGCCTTGTCCAGCTGTGATTGTCACAATTGCCTGACCGGTTCTATTGAGATCTCGATCAATGTAGTGTTTGTGAAACGCATCAACGGAGAGATTCAAGGCTTCAAGGAAGTTGCCGTACTGTGCTCGAACAATGCGGTCGCACACTCCTCTCGAGGACTTTGACATCGAAGATTGGCGTCGCGAGGCAACTCCAGACGACGCAAAGGGACTCCATCCAACAAGGGCCGGAAACGAAAGAATTTCAGAGCGAATCTGAACGACGAGCTCTTCCGGTTTGATTCTAGTTAACCGATCTGCAATAATTTTGTATTCATCGCGAAGAACACGCTTCATCTGCTTTGGGTGACTGTTGCCTTCGCTCCTGTTCGACGACAAACCTGCACTCTCGTCTTCCGGGACATACGACTCCACTCGAGCGAAGAGGATGATGGTCACCTTATGATTGGTACCCATTGTAACCCACCGGGTGAACATGTCTCGTAGCAGCACGTTACACAGCTTTTCGTAATAAATATCTCCATCTGGGGCGTATTCCCACAATTCCGCACTGAGCTGGATAAGGACAAAAAAATTCGCAGACCGCGATCTAAAGGTGCACTTCGTTGCGGCAGTGATGATACCAGAGGACACCAGTTCGCTGTTCCGCATCATTTCACGAACGACAGCACGCATTCCAGCAAATGAGAATTCTCGATTGCGAAACGCAGGCGATCCCGTAAGGGAGGAAGTAAACCGCCACATATCCGAGCGCGAAATGAACTGGTCGCGAAAGGTAAGCTCCACATAATCCAACGCAACATCATCGAATTCGGACTTTGCCGACATCAATCGAACCGTCACCGATTGTCTATTTTGAATTCCAAACGAATCTGCAATGGTTTTTTGGATGGAAAGCTGCATGTTGGACTTTGAAGCAGCAAGAAACGACGTGGATGTTGGCCGCAACAAAATCGATGCTTCAATTTCCAGCAAAAAGTCCTCTGGATGCGATATCATCTCTGGAAACAAATCCGGACTGATCAGAATATCCTCTGGAGAAAACTTGTCATTGTGAACGGACACCAGCGTCGCCACAAGCGACATGATGAAGATGTTGTTATTGTTGCTATTGTTGCTGTTGTTGCTGCTGTTGCAGTTGTTGCTGCTGGCGGTGTCGCTGCTGAGGCTGCGTTCCTATTCTTTCATGCAGCATAACAGTAAGAATATCACTGATGGACAACTTAGATGATTGTTTTTTGTCGTTCTCTTCTTCTGCGCTACACCCTGACACACTGCTCTCGTCCGAGCTGAGGATGCACGGAAAGAGAGAAAGAGAAAACAGACAGGCGCCTGTCGTTCCATCTACCACCACTCACAGGGTTTTTGCCGGATTCGCTAGCATCAAAGCCGAGCAAAAAGACGCAGCAGCCGTCAATACTGGCCGGCACCAGCACGTTTTGTTTCACAGGCACTCGTGCTTACGTGCGCTCGGCCAAAATTCAACCGGTGACACAGGCTCCGCATTTTCGACACTCCTTAACGCAGCATCCGTAGCCATCTATTCTATCATTCGTTGGTTCCACTTTTTGCAACGTTTGTTCCATAAGGCGACCGAGTATCGCGAGCGCCATGTTGCCATCGTGACGGAGGAGCACACGTCCAAAACGTGCGGGCGCTGCGGTGAGATCCATGCACGTCGAGGCGGAAGCAAAGTGTTTGCATGTCCCGCGTGCAGCTCGCAGATTGATCGAGATTGGGAACGGAGCGCGGAACATCTATCTGAAGAGTGCCGTGAGGCGTGTTGGGGGCCTATCCGCTTCCCGACAACGGGATGCAAGATTGAATATGCATGTCTATTCGTAGGTATGCAACATGTTCAGTGTATAGTGTAGGCGTTCTTTGTGTTGTGCGCATCGTCGTCGTCGTTGTCGTCTTCATGATGATCTTCTTCTTCCATCCCATCCGACGCATCCTCCTGTCCGACGCAGCCACTGCGGCCGTTCAGAGCTCGGCACACGCAAAAACGAATGCCCAGTGCAGCGTTCCCGTCCCCGTAAGACGAACCGACATTTGCAACGTCACGTATCCTGCTTGTTTCCATCAATCAATCAATGCATTCCATTCGTGTTAATATGCATGGATGCAGAGTTCGGGATCCCTCGTCTGTGAAGCGGGAGCATTCATGAAGCTCATGCCTGCAAGAACCAAAGAGTCAAAGAAAGGAGCGCCGGTGAAATACGAAAAAGAATGGGTGGGGGGAAGGAAGATTCCGACAGCAGCCTCGACGGAAGCTTTTCGTCTGCGGTGTGTCGGCATCGCCAGCGTGAAAGATTCAAACTTCTTTTGGGCAAATCATTGTTTGTTTGTTTGGTTGGTTGTTTTTAGTTGTGGAGGCGGGGGGGGGGGGGTGGGCTTGGGCAAAGTAAACCGACAAGAGTGAGTGGGTGGGCACCGCTAGTCCGCCACCCTCTGGTCCAGTATGAAGCCGGGTCCTCAGACAAAATGGTAGAATTAAAATAAAGTAAAATATGATCCTGCTATCGATCACCGGTGATTCGCGCTCTGGTAAACCCGGTGCTCAAGCATGTCGATGGTTCTATGCGCGTTGGGGAAAGGAAGGCAATTATAGGAGTGACCGACGTTTTATTGAAAATGAAACAGACACGAAAAAACTCTACGAAAATCAGATCGGTGAGAACGTAATTTCACACACACACACACGCTGGACAAGATTCGCTTGCAAAAAGCAACCCTCAGATGGCCATTCTTTTATGACTCTTCACACAGGATCGAGAAGTTAAAAAGGGTGGTAAAAGTGTTTTCCTCCTTGGAAGCTTCTGCAAGACGCACGCTGAACCAGACGACGATGAAGAAGAAGAAGAAACAAGAATCTCTTTTTTTAAATGAATCGCATACCTTCTTGGTCAAGCCATCTTTCGGCGCCACAGAAATGAAAACACAAGAAGAAACAAGACATAAACGAAAAGAACAAAGGAAACGGACGGTCAAAGAGGCGCGAATATTTTCGTCTGGCTCTTGATGACTTGATGACTTGATACAAAGGTGGGCCGTGAACTTGATTTTGCTTCGAATTTTATTTTTCTGCGATCCTTAATTTCTTTTGATTTTTAATAATTTTTTTTCGTTTTTTTTTCTTTTTTGTTCAGACTGCAGGAGTTTTTCAGCTAAACGGTTGGACTGGCAGCGGTGCGTGGTCCTTTTTTTCGAATTGTGCTTCGTTTGCGTAGATTCCAGTGTCCACAATGGCAAATAGGTTGGGAGATGTTTGCATATTTGGAGCTGGTGTTGTTGGCTCTACACTTGCATGTCTGTTGGGGCTCTCGCCGCGAACGCGACATTTGAAGATCACGCTCGTTGATCCAGCAATTCCCGCGATTTTGGCTGGGCATTCTTCAGTTCCAAAGCTTGGTTCGGTGCGCGTGTCTTCTATCAATCCATCTTCGAGAGCGGTGTTTGAATCTGTCCGAGTCTGGCCTGCATCCGACAGTGATCAGCCACGGAGCTTGCTTCGACCGTGTAATTTCACAAAAATGAGAGTGTTTGATTCCTCTTATCGCGGTGCTCTTGCGTTTGATGCAGAGGAAGGGAAATCTTTGGGAAGCATTGTGCACAACCATGCGTTGAACGCCGCTCTTTTGTCCGCTGTTCAGCTCCATTGCACCAATGTGACCCTCATGCCACACACAGATGGTCTTTTGGACTCCGTGTCACATTTTCGAAACGCATGCGCAGACGCTGGACTCGTGGTTGGAACGGATGGATCTGAATCTAAAGTAAGATCTCTTGCAGGAATCGGAAGAGTTTTGAAGGACTACGGACACCAAGCAGTGGTTTTCAATGTGCGATTGAATGAGCAGTCGGATGTTGCTGCGCAGGTGTTCCGAAAGACAGGGCCGGTGGCATTGCTTCCTCTTCCTGATAAGCTGTCGAATGTGGTATGGAGCTTACCAGCACGGGAGGCACATGACTTGCTTCGTGTTTTGGGCTCGACGAGTTCAGCCGATGTTTTTCAGGTTCAAGACACTCTAAATGAAATGTTTGCTTCCAGACTCGGCATCTTTGTTGAAGAGATATTGGTAGAGGAAAAGGGGAGCTTTCCATTACGATCGAGCCATGTGAAATCATATTATGCGGGAAATGTTGTGCTTGCTGGAGATGCTGCGCACACAGTCCATCCCCTTGCGGGACAGGGTCTAAACATGGGAATTAGCGATGCAGTGGTGTTAGCCAAGTCCATTGTCGATACGGTTTCCGCTGGACTGGAGCTGGGCGATAATATGGTAGAGCTGGATACGTATCAGCGCAATCGATTTATTTCAAACGGTAAGATGATGGTCGCAATGGAAGGCATCAAAAGCTTGTTCGAAGTGGATAACGATGTCTTCCGTGAGATTCGGGCTGCTGGAATGAACTTCTTTAGGAACTCCTCGTTTCTCTCGCGACAAGCAGTGAGTTTTGCTTCTGGAGAAGACTTGCCGTTGAGCGATATGCACATTCCCTAGTTGGCACTTTTTATTTTTTGTTCTTTGTTCTTTGTTTCCCCTGTTTACCGATTCAAACCATCATTGGATTTCACTTGTTTCACTCTCAACAGACGACACGGAGCTGGAAATGTCGTCTTTTGAAACGACTTCACGAATCAATGCACAAAACTCGTTCACAATGTCTTGCACAACTTGGATAGTGATCTGAGGGCATGCCCAGCAAACAGAGCCGCGCAACTGGGAGGAGGAAGTCATTGTGCTAAACAGAAGATGTGGTTCTGCTACCGGTGCCGTGGAGGCAGGGTAGTACTCCAGATCTTGCAAATAAGACGCTGCTGTTTTTTCAAACTCGTGTAGACGGAATTCATTATCCCCCGGAAAGAATTGAGAAAATGGCTTGGGAAGACGTCTTTTGAATCCTTCATCCATGGATTGGATTGCTTTCATCGCTGCCGGAAGCATGTACTGTCCATCAATGAGACCAACATTCGGCAGCGAGAATGTTGGAACAATGCGCAGTAGTTTCGGTAGTCGAGATATGTTTTTCAGAAACCACTGCGAGTTCTTCACCAAGCACATGGAACGGACAAATCCACCGGTTTTGACTTGGTAGTGCGTGGAACTCTTTATCCTCTTCGCAACCTTCCAAAATGCTTCTAGCCGATTCTCCTTTGACGTACCGTCTGGAATGCGGAAGAAGCAATCGAAAATGCCAATGCAGTTTCCCTCCGAGATGAAAGGATTTGTCGTTGATTGTTTCATGAAGTTTGGTTGCTTGTGCAAGAAGAACTTACGCATATCCACGACGAACTGTGCCCAGATCCTGTTTGAAGAGTTTCCTCGTCTTGCTATGCCCCAAGCAATCGCCGCCATTAGAGCACTTCCGACAGTGACCTTGTTTTGTTTTGCCAGCTGTTCCAATCGAAGGGTCGTCCGTGTGTCAAAGGAAAACAGAATGGTCCTTGAATAACTGCCTTGCTTTCCAATGCACTCGGATGCGATGGTCTCCCTGTTGTTCACAATGTCCCTCAAGGTGATTCCTTTTTCACGTTCTTTTAGTTTCTCCGTAACCGATGTTGCTGTCGATGTCGATGTTGGTGCTGTTGTGAACGTCGAATCTTCCGACAATTGCACCGCTCGTTGCGTGCGTGACTGTGATGTTCCTGCGGAAGGACTTCGGACATTTGCATTTTTTCCAAGTAGCGACAAGTATCTTACTGCAAACTCGAGCATCGACACGGCGTATGTTGCTTTGTCTAGGATACCGCGCGGAATTGCTCTATCCACATTCGATGTGGCCCGAAGAGTGTGATACGCTTCCAGCTCTCTTCCGCTGGGTCTTGGGACATTCAAGTAATTCGCAAAAATGAGACGCAAACAGGAGAGACCGGTGACCCCGTCAAACACCCGGTGATCGAAAGTAAACAGTAGAATGCGATTGTCAATGAATACAAAACGGACCGGACAAACGAAGTGTTCGCAGCGAAACGGTCTGTTGTTCTCTGCTTCAACCAACACGTCGACGTTCAACTCGTCATTGTTGAGTATGTTGCGAAATTCTGCAGAGGAGTATCTTTCCAGTGTGAGCGGCTTCATATCAGAGGATGACGAAGCGACATGGATCGAACGACGGCTGACATCAATGAAGGTCCGAAGTGCAGGAAGTTCAGCCTGCGCCAGAGCTGCTGCCTCTTCCCACCGTCCCACATCAAATTCCAATTTTTGAAGACCAGGGGCTGAAGAAGTTTTCGGCCTGATAATGCAAACTGAATTCATTGCCTGGAAAACGTTATTGGAGGCGCTGTTGTGATGCAACATCTCCTGAGACCCGAATGGCCGTGAGCACACCCGGGTGTTCATTTCTGAAACAGTACTGTATGCCATTGCATATTTTTATTTATTTTTTTGTGCAACCTTTTTGTGCTGCAGAAAAACACCGTGAATTTCTGTACGATCTTCTCGGGGAAGGGTGTGTGCACAGCAAAGGATTTCCCGTGCGGTCGCATCAAATGAGAGGAGCAACGCACCAGAGGAAGTATCCACTGTTGTTCAACTGAACGACAAGTTGTACAGATTTTTTTTTTAGGGAGAGAAAGTCCCCTCCTTTTTTTTTGGCGGGCCAAGGGGCGCCCACCAATCAGTTGGGAGTTCCGTGCCACATTTATCGAGGCATCGGAATTTGCTTCGCTGGACACATTGCGACAACAGGGCAATACGGGGTGATTGTGTGTATAACCCTCCAACCTAAACGTCTGGTGGACGATGGTGAAGATCGTCGGATAGTATGGCTGAAGGTGTGCAGGTCGAGGCCCAATGAGAGACACTGTCGAATATTAACAGCCGATTCCTTGTAATTGATGATGGGCGCTGATGCGGATTGTAAAAGTCACTTTTTTACGCCACAAAGTCTGTCTGAGGCGCAGCATGCGAGCCAAGTGCGTGGAGAGGTTTTGGGTTGAAGGATGAAAATACTTGCGAGACGTTTGTTTTTCTTTTTATTTTTTTGGACCCTTCGAGTAAAGAGCACAAATTAAAAGTAAAAAAATTATTTTAAAAAACATGACCATCAAAACAGAAGTAAAAATACGAACGTATCGCGTGTTAATTTACTTTTTCCCATAGGTGCTCCATATCCGACTGCACACGCAAATCTGAGCGAAGAGTGTGATTCAATCATACGTCTGACGAGCCTTCGGGAAACAGAGATTCGGCGGATTCAAGGATCGATTGAAGACTCTTCTTGATTGCGCCTACATGTGCGGACTCGGAATGCGTGTCCGGAGACATCGACGCGGTTCGAGAAGGGAATTCGAAAGAACTTGCTTCGGGAGACAGTGTTCCAGAAGAAGCCAGTGGGGAATCCGCAACGCTAATTCTCCTATTCTTTCCTGGACTCGTGACAATTGGACTGAAAGAAGAAGACACAGACACTCGTGAATCCATGCGGGCGAACGAAGGAGCTCGTCCGGTTGGGGGACTTTGCGGCTTCTGCGAATCAGCACGTGAGAGATTTGAGGAGAAGGAGGGTTGGCGTCCCATTTTTGCTTCGGTTAGCGCAACATTTGCGGCAAAGTACGAAGAGTACTTCTTGGTCTGTGGACTGATAAAAGAGTTCTTCTTCGCCTCCTTTTCCAGAGCAATTTTCTCCGATTTCAGTCTATCAATCTCCAAGAGCGCTCCCTCAAGCTGCCTTCGCAAGCCGCTCGCCTCTGTCTCAAACGCGTCCTTGCTTTCGTTTGATTCCGCCAAAGACGTGCGCAACTGACGAATTTCGGATCGCAAATACAAAAGCGTTTTCTCGCTTTGTTCCACCGAATCTTGCAGGTCCATGCATTGATCAACATTTTTTCGCCAGGCAAGTTGCAAGTTTGAAACGTAGTCCGAAACGTCCCGCAGCGAACTCTTTTGCCCAATATTGGAAGGCGGCTGGTTCGCGTGTTGCAGCCCGCTCAGGATAGCATGCGCATTCTTCTCTTCGATGACTGGTATGATCTCCTTTCGTCGATGAATGAGCAGTGACGATCGAACAAAATTCTTGAGATTTGAAGCGGACAATCGGCTGGTTGCATCTCCCACAAACGGATTGGGCTGCGGTATCAGGGATCTCTCCTTGCGATGCGACGGAAACAGCTGATCAAACATGTTTGCATGGAACAAGGCAGTCTTATGACTAAGTTGCGGACAGTATCGGTCGCAGAAAACCGACAGCAGAGAAGAAAAGTGGACTATGCGAACCTCATCTTCTTCGGAGAAATGATTGCTCAAGAGCGGATTGTTCACTCTCAAGATGCCAACAACCCGCATGTGGTCGTCTGGAGAAAATATGGGGACGATAAGGGCGGAGCGAACGAACTTTGATGTCGCATCATCCAAACCGTCACGGTACGTCTTCGATGGGTTGGAATCCTCGACCGAGAACGCAATGCCCGACTGGAAGACACATCCAATCAGTCCAGTTGTTGTCGGAACACGGTAGAACGGCACGCGAGAGGCGTCCCCAAAGGACGCAATGCACAATAGATCATCCGCTTCTCGCGAATGCGTATAGATTGCGCCCGACTCGCTTCTCATGGATGACACAATGGATTCCAGTAGCAGTTGAAATGATGCTTGCAATATCCGTTCAGCGTCCTGTTTCTTTGTCAAATACTTTTGATCAGCCAGTCTTCCGCTTCGAGCTTGAAATGGAATCATGGATACTAATGTTGTTGAATCTTCGCTGAATTCTGGTGCCGCAGCAAGTTTGGATGTGGAGGTCACGGATGATGATCGATCTCTAGTCGTGTGAGCGCCTGAGTTGGCAGGAGGAGCGTTCGCATGGCCCACAGCAGCAGCAGCAGCAGCAGCGGTGACTGCTGCACTTTCGGCTCTGCTCTTGTGCAACAATAGCGAGGCTGCGTTTTGCAACCGCTTTGCAGGGGACAATGCGGAGCTCAGCATGGACGATTGACTTGCTTCCGAGAGACGGCAAAATGCATCTTCTGCAAGCTTCACGTACTCAGATAACGACTTCTCAACATGCAGCTCGAGCATACGCAGATCGCGAAAGAACTCTTCCAAGGGAACTGCGCCCCCAGGATATCCAAGGTCATTCTCGGGGGAAACAGAAAGGATGCCAGCGTGTGCACTGTCCGTCGCAGGAACCGGCGAAGACATTGCTCGCATGTTCAAACCGGAATCCGAACGCACCACTTTCAATTGGCCAACAGCATGTGTTGGTGTACCCCCGTCTGATCCCCCGAACCTTGCCGACAACAAATTCGAGGCTGAATCGGATCTTCCCGGTCTGTTACGACCTGCAGAATGTGTGAGCTCTACAGTCTGGCCGGAGTTCCCTGGAACCGAAAGGCTCTGCACATTCGACGAAAGGCTCTGCTTTGCATGGAACAAAATGTACTTCCGGAGCTGCCGCAGCGAGGCATTCACCGCGTTCAGACACAGTTCGGGACCTGTGACAGCCATATCCATGTCTGCAGGAGGACGCGGAGACTGGGATCGGTGGGAAGTATGACCACCGTTTCCAGGACTTCCACTGCCTTTGGACATTGAGCGGCCCCGTGTTCGTCCTGAGGATGTCGGTGTCGCCACGGATTGCTCTCCGTGGCCTCTAGGTGATAGCGCACCAGGAGAACCGATCCTGTCAAGTTGCAAAGGTGGCATACTTTTCAAATTATGCACCCTTTCCATTTTCCTACTCGCAATACCGCAGCCGAATTGAAACTAAAAGGTCTGAGAAAGAGAGAGGAAAAGAACGCTGCTGTGTGCAGTCCGTGTGCAGGAAGGACAGAAAAAGAACAGGTTGGACAATCGTCAGAGGAAGATGCGTGGGTGGAAAAGAAAAATGCAACTGCAAAACCTTTTGTCGATCATCTGCTCGTCTGTCAGCCTTTGCTCATGCCCCCTGACGTCAATCGACAGATCATCTCCTCTGCTGGGGGACCTTTTTTTTTTGTGGAGAACATTCGAATTTCGAAACTCTCACTGCCAGGGGAGACTCAGGGGCACGCTTGCCCCAGAAAGGTGGCGTGTAGCGGATACGGTAAAAACCCTTCCTTTTACCTTTATTGAAGCTCACCACCTGCATTCAAATGGCATAGAGAATTTAAAATGTGTTCTACTTCTTCGACAGACTGGACTCGACAAGAGGCCTTTGTCTCCCGTGCCTCATCGGAAACCAAGATTCCAGCACCACAATCCTCCAAAACAGCAAACGCATCCTCGTCCGTCCGGTCATCGCCGATGTAGATTGGGAAAATATTGTCTGTCTTGTAAACGCGTTTCATCAGGTGGAGCAGAAGCCCCACTGCCTTTCCTTTGTTCCAGTCAAAGGCAGGCCTGATTTCCCAAACACACTTGCCACGAGTCAGTCGTAGCAGTGATGCATGCTTGTCCACATACGTGGTCACCATCGTCTCAATCTCCACCTTATCATTCGCGGAGGAAACCATGCGATCATGCACAGAGAGCGTAAACTTATTGTCTTCAACTATGCATCCCGGGATTCGAGACAATTTTTGGTCGAAGTACTCGTACGCCGAATGCACCTCTGCGATGTATGGCTCCAGCTCCTGAGGAGTTGCGTTCTCCTTTAACAGCTGTTTGTACTCGTTATCATTCTCCGGCTTCGCAAATTTTCGAACAGAGTCGAATCCATATGGATCCTCTGGGAATGAAATATCAAACCCATGCGATCCTGCATAGAATATATGACGGATCGAAACACGTTTCTGCACATCCGCACGCGCTCTGCCAGAGATGATCGCAACAGGATGCTTCTTTGACAGAGATTCCAATGCACTTTGCATTCCAGTGCTCATTGCAGCTTGCGACGGTATGTTGACAATGGGAGCAAGGGTCCCGTCAAAGTCTAGAAAAACAACCAACAGTTTGCCTGGCGACAAGCCAGCCGATATGAACGAAATCGTTTCTTCAACAAGCGGAAGCATCTGTACAAAAAAATACGATTTCCGTTTCACAGAATTAGTACATCAAGCGAAAGAATACAACAGCGACCTGAAAAAATGCAAAGCAACGCTTTTTGATTACTGTTATATTATTTTTTTTTGATTTTTGCGAAAGACGCTTCTGGAGATACAATTTCGTGATGGCTCCTTTTTCCTGGTTCCTATTGTGAGCGATGACTCGCAGTGTCCTGAAAACCCGCAAACAAAAACAAAACAATCTTTTTGTTGTTGAATCTTCACTTGCCCCTGATTCGCTTGTCGGGCATTTTTTTCCGGTTTTTGCCATTTCTGGACACTTCGATCGCGTGAATTCCGCCCTCCCGCTGTGCAGTGTCTTCAGTTTGGTGTCACTTCGCGTACCCCTCGTTTCATATTTTGCAGTGGATAAAAAGACCATTTGGCTGTGAGTTCTCCGTGAAACAATGTCGAAAACATACAGGATCAGCAACCGGCGCTGCCAGTTACATTTTCACAGAGGTGTATTCGAGAAGACGGCTATGGATTTTCCTTTTATCGGACGATATAGAAATACGAATCTTCAATTGGCCGATACTTTGCGCAGCTTCTCCAGAAGCTTTTGGCATGTTTCATCACGTGCGGCAGGAAGCAGAGACTCGACATGCTTCAGATCCGCAAACGTAAATCTGACGTTCTTCCCGGGCAGCTTGGATGGAGCCTCGTCAAAGAACCCCGAATAATAAATAAGCCACAATGACAAATACACGTTGCATGGATCCTTTGAAACACGGACGAGATCAAACAACACATTCACAAAGTGTGAGGTATCCTCTCCACTACGCTCAAATTTTGAAAGAAATTTTCTCACTGATTTCGAAGCAAAACAGGACAGGACCAACGAAAGAAGCGAGAATCTTAAAATGAAACATGAATGTTTGAAGTTCTTCAGAAAGGCTTGGTGCTGTCGGAGCCACGGAAATGCTGCAGAAAACAAGCCTTTTCGAACAAGTTCTTCGGAGAATTGTCGCGCAACAATAGTATTCGTGCGACACAGATGATGCTGTATCCGAGCAAGGAACAGGAAACCGCAACAAATGAAAGAAGGCCGAAGGTCGCTAAAAAGGCTGGACGTACCATTCAGAAGCGGCAACAATGTTTCGAAAAACTGGAACTCCGAAAAATGGCGAATAACCTGTTCCGGAGCGATGCTCGATACGAGCTCCGCGAGTATCGAAAACACTGGATCTCCAGTACAAAACTGCGAAATGCAACGCGAAAAAATGTCGGGAATATACGATTTGCAGAGTGCTTGCCGCACCGTTGCAGAAACGTGCGCCAAAAATCCAAGGGTGCGCAGAACATGTCCACCGATGCACGGCTCTCCAACGTTCAAGTACCGCACAAGATACTCAAAAGATCCCAGACGGATCATTTCGTTCCGGAGTTCCGGATCGTCTCTTGATGCTCGTTCAAATTCCGATAAAATGGCCAAAATTGAGCGAGAGGACCGCCCCTGGGCCAAAAGCGCATTCAGGAACCGGACATAGGATGTGCTTGATCGAAAGAAGAACGGCATCGAAAACACCCTTTCTCGAATCAGCAACTCTAGAATAGATTCCGAAAAGACGAAAGGCTGCAGGTAGAATTCCTCCGGTAGGAAAGCATCAAGAGAAAATTGCATTCCAAAACTTTGAAGTGGTACATCAAACACTCCATTTCGCGACCGCAAATGAAGTAGATACAGCACAAGCGTCAATAGTCGGAAGTGATTCGACGACCAGGATATCTGAGGTGTTTTCAACAGAGACACAACATCCACAAGGATGGGGGGATAATCATGTCCACCAAGAAGAACGTAAGAAATGTACGAAGCTAGTCGAGAACACCACGCTGACAAACTTCCAGCAGCAGTCTTTGCATCATGACTACCATTTGGCGTCTCGCTGAAAATGTGAGAAAAATACGGTGTATCCACGTCGGATTCGATTTTGTGAATGATTGCAAATAAATCCTCTTCCGTGTTAGAAATATCCCATAAATTTCCGAGTTTTTCGGTCAGTCCTTCATACTTGGGATGTCTGCAGTTCTCGACTGTCCTCACAACTGACAAAACAAGAAGTCGGACGCGGTCAACAACTACCTCGTCTTCATCTTCAGGATTCTCATCAGGAGAAGAAGTGCTAAGCAGCATCGGCCGAATTCTCCAAACCGTGTCACGCCCCTCACACCAGTCCAAGAAGGATTTATCACAGTCCAACATTTCGAGAGAAGACTGAATCAAAAACATGTCGTAATGTGCATTGGAAGGCGTGAAAAAGCACGAATCAAACATGGACTGCACTGAATCAACAGCAGACTGAACCGTTTCCGAAGACAAACGACCCTCCGAAAAGACAATATCTGAAAAGTGCTCCAAAGTACATTTTTGAGGAACAAACAACAAACTAGAGCACGCAGTCGATAGGGATACGCCGTGATCTCCAGAAACCAGAGATTCTTCAAAAAGATCCATGTTGGACACTGAGACAGGAGCCAGACCAATCGATGACAAAAAGTTAGAGACGACTTGAACTTGCGAACACTCCACAACAAACGAGAATTCCTCGTTGCCCATGTCAAACGCAAGTCGCGGCCCCTGACAGACGACACGAGAGATCTGCGAAACTGGGTAATAAACAGCAGACCCTTGTGAATCCAGCTTCTCCAGCAACAAGTCATCAATCGCACTGTGATTCCCTAGAAGAGGACGTTTGAAATATCCAACTGCAGGAAGAGGAGTCGAACTAAAACGAAGGACTCGTTTTCCGGCGACACGAATCCCGTTCTCGATAACGGCATCGCAATCAAATTTCTGTGATTGAGACGGCACCTTTGCACTGCTTAAGGCACGTGCAGTACGTGCCGTAACAGGCAGAGCATTTGTCCCTGATTTGAGAGCATTGCTCACACGAGCAACGACGACGATGTCGTGATACTGCAAAGGGTCCGGGGCAATGTACGAACGTCTGCATACGAACACTACGACACACTCATTGTCTAAATGAAACACCGTACGATGAGTGATCCATGCGGCAGGGTCATTCGTAAGCTTCATTTTCTTCCGATACGGGGACGAGCTCACTACAACAAACGGCTTACCGCCAGCCTCCTTCTCGGCAATCGCGGACGCTAGGATTCTCACAGCATCTGCCGGTGTCATGGGGCTTAACAAAACAGAGTCCTTGTAGCCAAATGGGTACAGCTTCACGGAAATAGAAAGCTCCTGGGCAGAATCCAGGGCAAATATTGCAGAATACTGGGATTGCGATTGGAGAACGACACCAGGAGGAAGAACAAAAGAATACATAGATCCAAGAGAGCCAATACGAGAACTTGTTAAACCCATTGATTTCAGGATTAATGACAGCTGCAAATCCTCTTGGCTTGTTGTCGTCGCGAAACTCTTCAGAGAATCCACAACCCTTACGCAGAATCCAACATCTTCCTTCATGTCCGAGTCCGCAAGGCCTGTGTCCTTTTCCAACCTCACAGTCGGAATCTTCTGCAAACGCATAATGCCGTCCGCAGCAGCATTCACTCGCATGTCGTCCACGATTCGCGATCTGCAGTGAGCATTACATTGAAGTGCGATGCGAGGCCTGTCCGTGAATTCAAATTCGAGCATGGTCTTGTCGCTTTGCAAAAGATAAACGCATATCAAAGAAGCATAGTGGCACATAAACGGTTTCGTTCTCATGTTGGAGTCCACTATGTAAAACGATCTTTTGGACAGGCACAAATAGCAGAGAACAGACGTTGCAGGAAGATACACAACAAAGTAAGACAGGACAGGGGATAGCGTCTGCTCCTCCAACTTTGCAAAGACCGCCAATCGAGCCTTCATTTTTCCAAGCACGAATGGACAGCACTCCTACCAACAACAATCCAATGAACTAAGGAGGTAGCGGTGCTGGAGAAGACAGAATTTGGAGAGGGGGGGGGGGGAATCTGCCGAACTGCGGCTTCTTTCTGACCAGAAGAAAAAAGCGCTGCCCGAACAAGCCTTTCAAAAATATGCATGGTAATATATCACCAAACTCAAACATGGACTTGAGCAACATGTGTCAGATGCCTCTCCCCACAAAAGGCACACTTGATTTTCATTCTTTGTTGTTTAAATTTGCTGTTTTATGTCCCCCCAACTTGATGATTTTCCGTTTCCCCATTTTCTCGATTTCAATTTCCAAACTTCTTCCCTGTAATGCGATAGCCTGCACAGATGTTGCCCATGATGTTCTTGCGTAGAATAGTGCGACCTTTCGCGTCTATATATAGACGCGAAATGCCTCCACTCGGAAGTAGTACGTGGTTTGCGAGGGTACCTCGTGGATTTGAAGATTACGAAAGCACGAATTCGAGCAAGAATCCTCCGGGGAAGACAAATGATTCGCAGTCCAACACAGAGAAACCAAAGTTAGGATCTTCGCGTAACGAGTCGAATGGTCAAGGTAACCAGTCCTCTGGTGGCAGCAACAAAGGAAATAATGGCCCATTCGAATCCCTCAGTTGGCAATCAGTTGTTCCTCCATTTCTGGCGCTTGGAGTGTACTATTGGTGGATGTCGGGAAACCAAAACAAGGAGATTGATTTGTCATTTCAAGAGTTTCGGCGATATTTCCTTGAGGGTGGGTTGGTTGATAGAATTGAAGTTGTGAATGAACACAAAGCCCGCGTGTTCTTGAACAAGGAGAAAATCATGAAACTTATGAAAGCAGGACAGTCTCCAGATGCTGTGATGTCTTCTGTTATGGATGCAGGTCCGGAAGTAGCAAATTCGTCGAGAGCGAACCCATATGAAGACAAGTCCTATGTCGAGTTTTCTCGTGGAAGCAAATCGCAAGCAAATCCTGGGGAGAACGGGGCTCGGAAACCTGCAGTGATTTCGCTCACCGCAGCTCAAGAAGAGTCCCTTGAATATGCAAGGAGAAGGATAACGGAACATCAGCAGAAGCCATTGTTTGTGTTTCCCATTGGCTCATTAGAAATTTTTGAAGAGAGAATGCGATCGTCATTTCCAGATATTCCTGTTTCGTACGTGTCAGAGACCAACATTGGCGCGGAATTAGCAAAACTGGCTCCATCGTTGCTTTTACTTGGATTTTTTGTATATATGTTTCGGTCTGCCTCCAAATCGCAAGGAGATATGTTTGGGGCTTTTTCCAAGAAATTTACTGCAAAGAACGAACGCGTGGCGAAGGTTACTTTCCAACAAGTGGCTGGTATGGACGAAGCCAAACAGGAAGTTATGGAATTCGTGGAGTTTCTCAAGACACCGGAACGCTTTCGGAAAGTTGGCGCAAAAATCCCGAAAGGAGCTATTCTGATGGGTCCCCCTGGAACTGGAAAGACTCTTCTTGCCAAAGCTACTGCCGGCGAAAGTGGGGTTCCATTCTTCTCGATAAGTGGCTCGGATTTCATGGAAATGTTTGTTGGGGTTGGACCTGCTCGTGTAAGGGATCTTTTCAAAGAGGCGCGCTCACAGGCGCCTTGCATCGTTTACATCGACGAAATTGATGCTATCGGCAAGCCTCGCGGTCGCGGTGGTGGTTTTGGTGGAAATGATGAACGCGAAAACACGTTGAATCAGCTTCTAGTTGAAATGGATGGCTTTGGAGAAAACTCTGGTGTGGTGGTTTTGGCGTCCACGAACGTTCCTTTGGATGGATTGGACCGTGCTCTTACCCGTCCTGGTCGATTTGATCGCATCATTTGGATTGATCGGCCGGAGAAATCGGAACGGGTGCAGATTTTCATGGTGCATCTGAAAGGTATCAAGCTAAACCCAGAGGTTTCTGTTGACCGTATTGCGAATCGCTTGTCCGAATTGACACCTGGCTTCGCAGGGGCCGAGATTGCGAATGTTGTGAATGAAGGGGCGCTTATCGCTGCAAGAAGGTCTGCTGCCTCGGTGGATCTTTGCGATTTCGAGGCTGCAATTGATCGCGTAGTGGGCGGACTGGAAAGAAAATCTCGTGTTCTTTCTCCTGAGGAGAAGAAGATCGTTGCGTATCACGAGGCCGGACATGCTGTGACGGGATGGTTTCTGTCAAATTGCGATCCGTTATTGAAGGTGACCATTGTACCAAGGGGCGTTGCAGCTCTCGGATATGCACAATATCTGCCAAAGGAAGATTTCCAATACATCCGAACGGAACAGCAGCTGCTGGACTCGCTGTGCATGGCGTTGGGAGGTCGTGCCGCCGAAAAGATTTCTTTCAACCATCTGTCTACAGGTGCGCAAGATGATCTCCGACGAGTAACGGACATGGCGTACAACGTTGTCTCTCAGTTCGGCATGGCCAGAGATGACGATCATCGGTTGGCGAATTTGAGCTTTCCACGTCCTCAGTCGGGACAGATGGAGACTCAGAAGCCATATTCAGAAGATACTGCTGCCCGCATCGACCACAATGTGAAGTCCATTGTCAACGCCGCAGCAGCCAAAACGGAGAATCTGTTACGCGAGAAGCAGCAATACCTCAACACAGTGGCCGAGCATCTTTTGCTCAAGGAAGTGTTGCATTTTGATGATTTGGAAAAGATGCTGGGTCCTCGTCCGCGGCCTTCCGCGTCGTTCCCTATTTCAAATTGAACGTAAAATCGACTATCAGCATGAGAAGTGTGAACAACAACAATAATTTTAATATTAAAAATAATGCAAAACATGCTTTTTACGCCAACAAACATTCTAAACAGGCCAAAGAAAAGATTTACTTCTTACCCTTCTTCACAGCCTCGGGCTTCTGCTCCTCAACAACAGTGAGGTGGCAGCGACCGCAATAGAGGCGGTCCTTGTGCTGGGACATGAAGACACCAGCACCGCAATCAGGATGCGGGCACTCCCGCTTCAGGCGGGTGATACGACCATCAGCCTCGACCTTGTAGTACTTAAGGGCGGCCAAAGGTACCTTCTTGTGCTTGTGTGCAGCCTTCTTGGGCTTGGTGTAGACTTTCTTCTTGCGCTTCTTTCCACCACCACGAAGGCGGAGGACGAGGTGAAGAGTAGACTCCTTTTGGATGTTGTAATCCGCCAGGGTGCGGCCGTCTTCCAGCTGCTTGCCTGCGAAGATCAAGCGCTGTTGATCAGGAGGGATGCCTTCCTTCTCCTGGATCTTAGACTTGACATTCTCAATGGTATCGGAAGACTCCACATCGAGAGTGATGGTCTTGCCGGTCAGAGTTTTGACAAAGATCTGCATTTTGGTGGGCCCGGAACGTCACGGCAATCAGCAATCCAGAAAAATAGGCTGCCTCCTCAAGTCGTGGAAATCAATAGACCAAAGAAAAGAAAAAAGAGAGAAAACGAAAGAAAGGGGGAAAAGAGAAGAAAAGACAGAGAAAGAGAGAGAAACACAAAAACAACTTTGAAGAACAAACACGAACGGAAAGAGCTTAGGATTGGGGTAGGGTTGGCAGGGTTTTTTTGCGAACTGTTTATGCAAACAAAGACTTCCCCAAAAAAACCCCCGACTAGGGTTCCAGATGACATCTACAGATACGCTCAAACCCTAGGTCCAATTGCAGGAAAATCCCCTTTCTGTTTTTCATCTCCAGCCAAGCCACGTATTCTTTATTCAGATTTTCTGTGTTTTTCTCGTGGTTTACCTTTGCAGCACACAATGGCAGCAGCAGCACCCCTCAAGGGCTATGGAAAGATCTCCAAGGGAGAGAACGGTACCCTCACATCTCTCGAGTCAAACGTTGCTAAGGTATGTGTTTTTTCCTGCTTTTCCTTTTTTGTCTTTGGCAGTACCCGGAGAGAGTTTTGTTCAATTGCGTCCGCATCCTCGCTCTTCTTTGATGAATGGTTTGTCAAGGATGACATCTTGTTTACTCCTGACTTTCCGTGGAGGTTAACATGCATGGACTGAGACTTTCCAGTGTCTACGTCAATTTCAAAGAATGTCTGCTTACAGTCTCTTTTTTTTTTTTTGCTTTTTACAATATGAAATAGGCTTTGTTCGATCTCGAGGTCAATGCCGCCGAAGCTGAGCTCCGCGCAGATCTCCACGAGCTCACCTTCGTGACTGCACGTAAGATTCCCGTTTCGTCGTCCAAGACTGTTTTGGTCGTGATGGTGCCCTTCCGACAGCTCAAGACTTACCGCAAGGTTCACGCACGATTGGTTCGTGAGCTCGAGAAGAAGTTTTCTACTCAGGTTCTCGTTGTTCCTCAGCGCAAGATCCAGGGTGTTCCGTCGTCGATCACCACCCGCCGTCCTCGTCACCGCACTCTGACTGCCGTGCACGAGAACTGGCTTGAGGACGTTTGCTTCCCCGCTGAAGTTGTTGGAAAGCGTACCCGTGTCTCTGTCAACGGCGGAAAGTCTATCAAGGTTTTCCTTGACTCCCGCGAGAAGCTCAACGTCGAGAATCGCTTGGATGCGTTCTCCTCTGTGTACCGCCACCTGACTGGTCGCAACGTCGAGTACACGTTCCAGTCGTAATCCGCTTGTGTATTGAATTTGTGTTTGCTCTTAGAGTGTACGCGTTGTTGCTACTTTTCGATTCATTTTCCCTATTTTATTTCGCTTGCATCACGCACCAACAACATATTTACAAGAAGCCCGTTGCATGTGCAAGGGATGCAAAAACACATGCTGTACACCTAACACGTCTGCTACCATGAGGCTGTGCCTCCATCTTCCCCCACCCCAAAAAAGACGCAAAAAATCCCCATGTCGATCATTCTTTCTTCGCGCTAGATTCGCTCGACACCTTCTTCTCGTATTCCTTCGCTTTGTCAAGCGCGTGTTGCAACCACTCCTTCATGTCTGGGACATTGTAATTTTGTGCAACCCACACTCCAACTACTCCGCCGGCAAGAAAATGAAACAGTCCCATTTGGATTTCGAGTACCGGCTCTGGCAAAAAATCGGATGCAAATTTGCAGATATATAAGACACACGAAAACAGCAAAACCTCAAATCAGACCAAGCAGATTAACGTTCAAAGACAGGTTTTTTTTTCATAAAACACAAAAGGACCACTTGTCGGTGCTGTCGGTGTTGCCCATCATTCATCGTCGGGAGAAAAAACAGAAATTCAGCACGGTGTCTTGCCCTGTAGTCGAAGGACGAAGAAACAACAAAAAAAAATGGCGTTCTGTAACTTCCAGGCATTTTCTTTTTTTTTACAGCAGCGAAGACACGGACAAAAATCAGCTTGAGTGCTTTTTCTTCACCTAGGACCTCAGATTAAATCTTCGTGCTACCCACTTTACGTCTGAGGAAGACGTTCCTTTTTCATCACAGGCACCGCTAGGGAAAAGAGTGAGATGATGCATTGAAGAGCTCGACGCAGAGACAAAACACACGTGGCCATTATCTTCCCCATGATTACGTATGCGCCTGTCGTTACAGTGATACTTGCTCTTGTTTTCGGCGTGCAGGATTTATGGCCTTTCCGCGAAAAGCAGCAGGAACACCTTCAGCGTTTGTGCACCGAATTGGATCCAGTGGAGTGTGCGCATGTCATACGGAAGCAGAAGAGTTGGAGTACGCCACCACCCTCGCAAGATCGGACTAGCATGGTGCAGCCAAGGTAAAAAAAAACGTCCTGCAAGCACAGGTCTGGGTGCCTTCTTTTTTACAACTTTTTTTTTCTCGTGCTATTTATTCTATTTCACAAATCCAGGCAAACAGCATCCTACTACTTATGCAACAACGATTCCATCAAAGCGGTCCTTGAACCACTTAATGGAGTCACGCTTTCCGATGCGCTGCTTGGCGCCCAAGGACGAGGTTGCACGCTTGCGGGTGGCAACACGTCCTCCGTTGCGTCCAAGGACGACGTAGAAATCCATACCATAGATACCAGTCGAGGGATCATACTTGATACCGAGATCGATGTGTTCCTGAACACCGAAGCCAAAGTTTCCGGTTGCTGAGAAGTTGCCTTCCTTGAGCTCGAATTCCTTAACCTTCAGGCCGCGCTCCAAAAGCTCCTCTGCCTTCTCACCACGGACGGTGACGTAGCATGCGATCTTTTCGTTTCGGCGAATCGAAAAGGTACGAACAGTGAGACGGGCACGCGACATAACAGGCTGCTGGCCAGTGAGCTGCTCAAGAACCTTTGCGGCACGAGTCAAGCGATCTCCAGACTCTCCGACGCAAATGTTCAGAACGAGCTTCTTGATCTTGATGTCCCGGTTCGGGTTAGAGGTCTTGGGATTGGGAGTCATGAATCTATGTATAGCGCCACCGACAAGACAGAGCAAATTGACAACAAAAGTGCACACAATTCAGGTTAATCGGATCATTGACGGAAGGACGAGAAAGAAGGAAGGGAAAAACCTATAGCTAGGGTTGATAGGGTTAGCTTTCACAGTGTAGCAGCCCAAAACGACCGGACCCTGGAGAACGACTGTCGTTAGGCTAACAACTGGAAGCTTCCAGTGTTGATTCTGCGACTTGATGCAATGAGATCGTTAAACTGGATGCACTTCTTCTCCGGTTCTCTTGCAATTCGATGGACCCAATTTCAGAAACGAACGTTTTTCGAATTTGTTGTTCCGCTTCTCAGTTACTATCTTCTTTGTCGGCTACTTATCGCAGGATGTCCACCACTATGCTGTCACGGCCTATCGGGGCACTGTCGCTGAATGAAAACCATTCGCCAAGATCCGCAAAAAGCAAGGAATCTGCGAACGCTCCTGTATGTTGTTTCGAGCTACCCGTTTTGCAAGTGAAGGCCTTCTCTAATCCAACACAGCTTCGCACTCCGTTACTGGACGCAACCAACACTCCATCCGTCACTGCGCAACAAGGACCTGGGTCCAATGAATACCAACTGGCTACTGTCAGTGGAGTGCAGACTCCAACCAGCACGTCGACGGACGCAAAAACTTGGAAGTTGACGGACTTCGACATTGGGAAACCACTGGGAAAAGGAAAGTTCGGAAACGTCTATCTTGCAAGGGAAAAGAGAACAAAATACATCGTTGCTCTAAAAGTGCTTTTCAAGAAGCAACTGAAAAAAGGTGAGGTGGAACACCAACTCCGGAGAGAGATTGAGATCCAGGCCCATCTTCGCCACAAACACATCCTGCGACTTTACGGATATTTTTACGACCAATCCAGAGTATATCTGATCCTTGAATATGCCGCAAAAGGAGAGCTTTACAAAGAGCTGCAGAAAAGCGGGCGCTTTACAGAGAAGCGTACTGCGCAGTACATCTGCATGTTGAGTAAGGCGCTTGCTTACTGTCACTCGAAGCACGTCATTCATCGGGACATTAAGCCAGAGAATTTACTGTTGGACCACAAGGGAGATCTCAAGATCGCCGATTTCGGATGGTCTGTTCATGCACCCAATTCTCGACGAACAACGCTCTGCGGCACTCTAGATTATCTGCCCCCTGAGATGGTCGAAGGCAAAGAACATGATAAGAATGTTGATATTTGGTCATTAGGAGTGCTGATGTATGAATTTTTAGTCGGCCAGCCACCGTTCATGGCTGCGGGAAACACGGAAACTTTCAAGCGCATTGTCGCAGTGGATCTCAAGGTGCCGAACTACGTTTCCACTGAGGGTCGGGAACTTCTGCAAAAACTCCTCGTGAAGCAGCCTGAGAAGCGGCTGCCCCTGGAACAGGTGCTGAAGCATCCGTTTATTGTGAAGAACTGCACAAAGGAGGAGATAGATTCCTGAGAAACTTGAGATATGTGATATTTGTCGGTGTCGTTCTGTGCAGTCATTTTATGCATTAAAAATAACTGATGACTACCTTTGTGAACGAATATCATCCTGACGCTCCCATAGTATATCAGGCATGGCGAAACATTCCTAATCATCCATCTGCAGGTTTTCATCGGAACCGAGTGCGCACCCATTCCAGAAGGCGGGAGGGCCCAGTGCGCAGAAGCGTTTTTCCAAACCAGATCGTGTACGCACTTTTTTCCAGTCTCGATCCAGTCGTGCCGGACAGAACGGGGACATTGGAATGACAGTGGACCAGCGTGAATGGAAAAGGACGAACGGAATAGCAGTGTCTGAAACGTCTGGACTTGTAAGGTAAAGTATAGTTAAGTAGGGTAGCGTGCGGCACTGAGGATGTCGTCAACGATTCCCATAGCAGGCAGAAAAAATGAGGTGATAGATTGCCTCTCATTTACGAAAAGTTAAAAACTGAACAAGCACATCCAACAAGAGAGGAACGAACACAAGCAGCTGGGGTACATCGAAACAGAAAGACAGCTTTGGGTGGTGCCAATACTTCATCTGTCAAATAAATCCACTCCAAATGACCAAAAGGCAACCACTATCGGCCGCAGCAGCAGCACCTAAAAGTCAACTGCAGGAACAAAAAGTTCCCAATCGAAATCGAATTCGTCAGGAAGCCCCTCATGTGGGCTCGAAGAAAAGGGAGAAGTAGACCATTTAAATGGAATTTGTTGATTGGCAGTGGGTCCAGAAATGCCAATGGCCGCAGCGAACTCAGACAATGCAAATGTTGTCACTTTCGAATCCGCGCCACCAAATGCATAGGGAGTGCCAGTCAACAAGTCATAACGGGACGCAACTGCATTCTTCGCGGAACCAAGACTCAGGGGATCATGCTGCCAGTCATTGAATCGAAGCAAGTTCTGGACATCCAACAACGAATGTGTGAGCGAGGCATTCCGTCCAAAGATCCTGGCACGCGGGCACTTCTGGTAGCTGAACTGGTCACCGTACTTTTCCACCATCTCTGGGTACCCAGAAATATTAAAAACCTCGGGGAAGAACGGAATGTTGTAGGACGGCCAGTACTGCTGCTCTTCAACAAACTCGCTCATGTCCCCAGTGACCATGCGGTTCGGAAGTTGCTCAGAAACGACAATCGTTCCCGGGACAAGGGGGCGATGCGGAGAAAACAGTCCGTAATTAACAATCATCCATTGATTGGAATATGTTCCAGAGTTGTACCGTCCAAAGAAGTCCACCCAGTCTTCTCCGGAATGCGATAAGATGTTCGCAACAGCTGCACGCTGCCACGACAGGAACGAATTCGTGGTGACATACTTTCTCTGATAGTCCAAATTAAACATGTCATTTGTCGTCTCCATGATAGCAAGTCTCGCTCCCGTAACGAAGAAATCATCATGCGATGAAACAATACCAGGAGCGCTGGAGAAAGACACAATTGCAGGACTCCCCTCATCCAAAAACTGATAATGCTTGAAGATTCGGAGCATACCCCAATACGGCCTCCAAGTGGTGTGGCCAGTGATGATATCGCTGTTATTGGAAAGCAAACGAATGAAGGCGGAACAGGAAGTCATGGTGTAGGCAAGATAGTCCTTCTTTGGGGCAGCTGTTGGATCGAACAGCGAGATGAGATCCGAAATATCGTCATTGGAGTTTGTCGCGTAAATTTCTGCTTCTGCATCTGGAATGGAAGCTCCGGAAAACCGAGCATACCCGCGGACAATGCCGTCAAACTGGCCTAGGACCATGGCTTGCGCCTGCCAGTATGCGTCCTCCAAGGACGCCGAAGCCACAGCTTTGCGAACCCACAATAGCTGATTGCGGAGGAAGGCAGCGGTGTTCGGAGGCACTTTTCCAGAGCTGGATATGAAGGAGCTGTTGTAGTAATTGCGAATTTGTTGTCCGATTCTGGAAAAAGTAAGCACGCCTTCCGCGAATCCCATTGCAAGGCCCGACAAATACGGCGTCAACTCCTTGGATGTCTCCATTCTGACATTCAGACGAGCCCACCCAATCTTCTCGACAGAATCATCGAAGGATGCAGAAGCGCCTGCCACCGAATTGCTGGCACACGGCAAAAGAAGACCACGGTCGCTGGCTGTCAGGACTTCAACGTCTTCGGATGCTATAAAAACACAGCTTCGCGCATAGATTGGTGCAGCGCAAACATTGCGAAACAGCACTGCAAGCACCAAAAGCACTACGAATTTCATCATTCGCTGCTTATCATCGTTACCGGATTCGAAGGAGAGGGATGAAGTTTGTCATCGAAAAGAATGAAATGCGCGTCCTACCTGCAAACGAATTGGCTCCATCACCAGACAGTCAAATACAACTGTCCACGAGGTTCTCAGAACTTGAGTCACTGCTCGAGATCAAAAAAAAGATGTCATACGAATCGGGAGAAGAGGCACCCCAAAATCTACAACGGGTCTCACCAAGAAGATCACAACTTTGACAAGGCTGTCCGCTGGGCTGCTTTGCCAGCCTGCAAAGACAATCATAATTGTTTTTAAACGCAGGAAGAAGGGGCATGTCTCATGACAGCCTCCGTCTCAAATGAGCATTAACGAGTTCTGTGGTGCACCCTTGCCGTGGTAGACAAGGAACATCGTGGTTCCGTATCGACAACGTCGCGCACCGTAGACTGTTGAGAAACAGTGTCTCAACGGACTGCAGTCAACTTCGGCAGGGTATGATATCATAGTGGTTCGTTGTTGACACGTAATGTGTGACGTACGTACATTGAGACGAGCGAAATCGCGTATCGCAGGACATATGAGGCTACAGAGGAACAATACTCTGACTTCATATTTAAGGAGTTGTTTGTTTATTTGTCATTTGATTGTTTGTTTGTTTTGTTTTCCACACTGTAATAAATTGACACAAACTATCCTTTATCATCCCTGGTTATATCTTTTACTGGATATACAAGAATACAGACCACGAACTATGCTTTGTTTTTCGTCTCGATGGAGAACTGTCTCGCACCCTTTCCGTTGACGCGATGGGCACTGCTGCAGCAAAAGGGAATGCCCGTTCTAAGAGTTTGTGCACATCAAAAAAAAAACGTGCAAGCGGCTGTTCTACCAGGAACCAAGGAGCGGGGACCACCGCCAAGTCTGCTTGGTGGAGTGGAGAAAAAGTGAAGCCCTTTGAACGGCAAAATGCTGTGAAAAGATCCGCAAACATGACAGAGAACCTAGCCGGAGGATAAACGCGCCAATGGTTGTCGGGGCCAGGGAAAGAAATGGCTCCTACACACCTTTAGTAAACTCATCAGAAAGCAAGCCAGATGGAATGCGAAAGTGATCGGCAAGCCGCCCCAAAATACGCCTGACCATCTGCTGGATACGGACGACATGTGCGTCGGATGATAAGACATTCGAAAGGTCCACATGACGGACGACTTTAAACAGTCCGACACATGTATAACATACAAACAGCTTCAACGGCAAGGAAACACCCGGGACTCACCGAACAAAAAAAACCGTGCACTTCGAAGGTGTAACACCGACAAACACACAATGATGTTGAACAGCGCAGACTCCAGTAGTAATGCAATAACTGGGAACGGCGGTTTGCGAATTAGCAGGGGATAACCATGATAACAGCAACATAACGTTAGCAGAGTGACTTCGTAATATGTATGTTATCAGACGTCGCAACAGGACGCACGAGAATTAGCTTTGGAAATCAAACAAGAAGCTGTTCGCAGAAATTAACAAAAAGCTAGTATGCTGACTTATTCCCGGCTCCCAGTGGAATAAGGAAAGCCGTTTCCAATCTACAAAAGACAATGACGCCGCCATCGGGAAGCGAACTAATCATTTCATACCGCATGACAGCCTTATCCATTGTCCATCGGCATGAGAGGGAAAGGTGGAGCCAGCTTCCAAGGATCTTTCGTTGCGCTTCAAAAAGCACGAGAAGGAACGAAATGAACAAGCCACACTAGCTCTGCCTTCACGTTTTAAACGACCTCACAGAAACGACGAACGTTGTCGGAGTGCTACAAAAATCATAGACGACGTAGCAACTCCAGTGCTCGTCGCTAAATGTATTGCCACCATTCCCTAATTTCGTGGGGCATTCAGCTGCAGCATTACTCAAGGTTCAACTGTATATGACGCAACAGGACCAAAAAAGCCACCCTGCTGGGTAAAATGCACTGATGATTTTTGTCATCTGCACAACATCCTTTCGAAATAGCAGTTCATTTCTGTGTGGCCTTTTCTTCTAAAATCCCCCTCAATCTCAGAAATGTCGTAGTGGTCGTCGAGGTTGCCTGCCGCAGACATTAGCCCTGTCCACGGTGCCGCCCGAATGGTTGTTTTGTTCAGACGGCACAAACGCCGCCTTGCGTGCATTCTTTTGATGTACTCTGGTTTTGTCGCAAAGGAGATGTTTTTGCATAACATTAAGGCATGCTCGTACTGTTTTGTCCGTCGAGCGGCCGTCTTACCTTTTCAGTTGCTTTCACGCTGTCAGGTAGATTTTCTCTCGTCAATTTTGATCAGTCTTTTTTTTGCAATTTGATGCGAAACTCTAAATAGTCAGTGGTCCTTCCAGTTGTTTCTGGACGCGTGCGCAGTGGCTTCACGTGGTTTCCGGTGTTCAAGGAATGTGTGTCTTCGAAAAGACTCCGTTTTGCTTTCTTTCCTTGAATGATTGTATTGCTTTGCGGTCTCTTGCTGATATCGAGACTCATCCGGTCGCCTATTCCGGCCTTTTGGAATGAAAATTCGAAACGAAGTTGGCATTGTGGTGTCTACCGAGATTCGATGTTTTTAAAAAAAATCCTCACGTACTTGGAGCTGACCATAGATAGGCAACAGCTGGATGAGCACGGAATGCTATTTGACCGTCGATTTTTACGGTTTTTGCTCCCAGACATTCTTATTATTGACACCGTGAGTTTTGCTCTTGCCAAACGGTCCATTCATCGACAAGAAGTTCATGGAAACACGACAGAGATTTGAAACGGGTTTATGGCTTCGGATTATTAGGAAGACGGTAAAAGCAGCAGCGGGCTTGTGGGTGGCATGTGTTTTTTTTTTTTGACAGTTGTCAGGTACAACTTGTGAGAAAACATTCCTCGTATTCCGATCCGAACGGAACAGCAATAACATTCTCAAGACTCGGAAAGTTCGGATCGTGGAGGCGCTCCCGTTGATGGAAAGTGCTTTTCAAGATTTGACGTTTGTTTGCGAAGCGGGATGGCAAGTTCGAAAAGAATCAACTGCGTTTTCCCGCAATAAGAGAAGGCCTGTCTGCTCCACCTAAATCCGATAGATTCTGTGTGCTGGAAGAATCGCCATCCGATGGAAGGACCGGTTGTTCCCCTTGTTTCCACACACATGCACATTCGTCCCAGGAAGCAGTTGCTAGCAATTCAGGATCATGAAGAGAGAAATCCACACCCACAACGAATTCGGAATGATGCTCATATTTCTGCAACAGAGGATCACTCTGCGAAATGTCCCAAATGCACATTGACATGTCATACGAAGCAGACGCCAGAATATTCTCATCATGAGGCGAAAACTTCACTCTTCGGACTGCATACGAGTGTCCCGTCAGAGTGTACAACGGCTCATCTGTGGACCGCAGATCCCAAACGCGAATAGTTCGATCAACGGAACCGGTGGCAACAATGTGTTCGTTATATTTGTTCCAATCCACGGTCAAAACCTCATATTTGTGTGCTTCGAATGACAAAACAGAGTTCACAGCGTTAACATCCCAAATCTTCACAGAGAAATCTCCCGAAGCGGAAACGAACCGATCGTTGTCATGCGGTGACCAAATCGTTGCGTATACGCAATATTTGTGCTCGTCGAACGTCCGAAGTGATTCATCAGCGAAAACAGACCAAACTTTCACAGTGTCGTCCCAGGACCCCGTTACAATGGTGTCCTTTCCAACAAGATTCCAATCCACTGAATACACTTCTTGCTTGTGTTCTTCCAGAGACTTTAAAGGATTCTCAGCGGAGGTGATGTCCCACAGCTTCATCGACCCGTCTCCACACACAGACACCAGTTGGTTCTCATTCTCTTCTGACCATGCGCAATCATAGCATCCATCCTGCGTGTCAAACTGCGCGATGCAGTCCATCGGTTGATTTGTCGACTTCGGATCAAACTCGAGCACAAACTGCCGACCATTTCCAACAATGCCAAAGTGCTGTGCAGCGGCCACAGCAATTCGGTTCTCTTCAAAGGGAGAGAATTCGACAGCATATCCGTGGTATCCTGTGCGATAAAATGGCATCCTTGGTGTCTGCCGTTCCGCTTTCTCCGAGACAAATGGGCTGTGTGTGCGATTTGTGTTTCCAAAATCGCCTGGAAACAGCCCAGCAAGAAAATACATCGAGAACAAAAGAAACAGAATAAAGTGCTTTGCAACACTTTTGTGTGTACGACAGAAATTTGAAGACTTCCACTTTCACTTTGGTGCTCTTTTTGCAGTTTGCATGCACTGGCAAATGGAAAATAGTGTGATCGCGCAAGAGCAGGGAAGTCAGAACCCCTCAGAACTTGCTTTTATGGGAAAATCATCAACCGCTTTCGAAATCTGCTCGTCGGGTCGAGACGAGAGAGTCGAGACGGAAGCCAGTTCGTGTCCGTTGTCTTTTTGTTTTTCTTCCATGAAAATTATCCTAAAGAAAAAGTAAGAGTGCTCATTATAATTCATGCAGTATTATCCAGCAGACTTGCATATTCTCCCAGTAACGATGACAGATGATATTTGCTTTTCAGCTGACGCGCAAGTGGCTGCCCGGTTTTCTGGAGTTTCTCCATTGCCCTTGAGCATGCACTCCGTTTGCAGCAGCAGTTCCGGAGATGTGCTGTACACTTTTGGTGGTTGGAACGGTTCTGATCTTGTCAACTCATTTCATATGTTGTCCCTGAACACAAATCAGTGGACCTTTCTCAATCCCCAGGCTACCGGGACTCGTCCTTCTGCTCGGTGTTCCGCTGCAATGTGCTTTTCCCATATTTCCGAGTTTCGATCAGACTTTGTCTTTATCTTTGGTGGTACTTCGTCATCATCGCAGATTCTCGATGACTTCTTCATCTACAACGTTTTTTCCAAAGAATGGCGGCTTGTATCTTCTGCCTCTTCTTGGCCTTCGGGTCTAATGTTTCCTTCTTGTTGTGTGCTTGCGGATCGTTACTTCGTCCTCTGCGGAATCGAGAATGGTTTTGAGAGCATGAAGTCTGTCGTTCTGTGGATGTGGGACGCCTTGGAAAACTCATGGTCGTTGATTTCGAGGAAAGACACAGAAGCGAAGTGTGCTCACTTGGTTCGGTTGGACAATTCCTCCTGCTTGGTAGTTCTTGGGAATTTACGAGTGGAGTTGTTAAAAATCGTTCCAAAGTCCAGTCACGTGAAGAGCACCTCGGCGTTTAGCGGGCACTCATTTGCGCTGCATTCGGTTTCTGTTAGTCCCGATATCCGCATTTCAAAATCGAAGTTTGGCACAGCGCTCTTGTCTGCCAATCCGTGCCGTGTTCTGATTCAAGGAGGCTGGAACGGAGAGCAATTTTTAGACGACATGCATGTCCTTTCGCTTCCAAGCACTCAACCAAATGGCAGTCTCCCTTTAGTTGCGACTCTGACGAGTACCTTGTGCAAGTGTGGTCCCGTCAAATCGTCGGATCGATACGGAACGTGTCTCATGAGGGCGGATCATGGAATGCTTTCCTTGCGCAATGAAATTTATTTGATTGGTGGTCGTTCAGGTGCTCTCGGTCGTGTTTCAAAGGATATTGTTCGCGTGATCAGCGGCTCGTTTGGAAATCATGATCAATCAAAAGACGCTCAAGATGCAAGGTTGGGATCGCAAGTCCCACTGCTTCCCGTGGATTCTTCAGCTTCCGCTCTTTTGAACAAGAACAAGAGGACACCTCTCTTTCTGGTGAATCGTGTTACTGAAGACTCCGTTGATGCGATGTATGACGAAATTAAGAAAATTGTGGCAGAGAAGTCTCGAAATTCGAAACCTGTTTTCGTCATGTCTCCTTCCGAGCATGCACGACAGGCCGTCACTGTTGAATCGTCCGGAGCGGCCCTTTTGCAACGGCGTCGATCATCCCGCCGAAAAGTGGTAGAGGATCTTGCTTCTTGTGCAGGGGATTTGCTGGGGGTGTTGTTTCCAACAGGTTTTGAATACAGTCAAGCAATTTCTCTTGCCACAACTGCTTCACGGCCGTCTTCGCGGCCGGGTTCGGCGGCCTGTCGGAATGGCACGCGTCCTCACACCGCTGGATCCACGCGAAGCCCTGTGGACACTCGTCAGTTCGTGCGCCCTGCCAGTGGTCGACCGCTCTCTAGACCTCAAACCGCAGGAATGTCTCGCAGCACAGCTGATCGCCAGATCATCGAGGGGGCTGGCTCTCCAGCACGTACCGTTGTGCGTCCTGCCTCCGCAGTCTCCTCCAACTCCGTGAAGCGGCCAAGCTCTGCGGTAAGTGCGGTGTCTTCTCCGTACTCCCGCCCTTCTTCCGCGTACGTTCCAATGTCTTCAACTGCTGCGTCTCGGCGAGAGTTGACGTCTACTGTGGAAATGATGCGTCTGTCGATTCGACGGAAACAGGAAGACTTTTCTGGACGAGTTCAAACTGGTGGGGCATTGCTTGCTTCCCGCCGAAGTGCCTCCATCTTGAGTAGTTCTGCGAATCCTGCTGACGAAGATGATGAATGCGGAATTGTTGATGATGGCGACGACGAAGTGGATTCGTCAGTCGTTGCAGGGGGTCATGGATTAGAGTCTGCCGGGTTATCGAGGAAGGAAAAGGCTCGACTGAAAAAACAAAATGAAGAAATGCGTAAGAATTGGAAGAACGCGCAAGGCATGGGCCTTTCAGATGATGCCATCCATGGACTAATGCACGAAAGCATTGAGGATATGGTGCAAGGTCTTAACCATATCGGCTCTCAGAAAGCCATTCGATCACCAGTGTGATGGATATCTATTTTACATAGTTTTAAAAAAAGAAGAAAGAAGACTGCGGTTTCGTGTGCGTCCGCGACTTACTCACCTTTCTTGCCTATTCCGAGCTGTTTCTCCATGGATTCAGACACTCCGCCAACAGGCAATTCTCGTCCAATTTCCTGAGCACCAACACCGAACCAGTCACCAACAGTAAGCTGCAAATCGCTTCCATCCAACGAGTCAAACGCCGCGTACGAGTTCTTCAACCCTCCGAGACGCAACGGCTTGGAGACAATCGACTTCTCCAAATGTTTGGCAATCGGAAAATGCGCTCCGTACATCGAAGCCAGCATAATATCCTTTTCCGTTTCAACTCGCTGTGCTCCAGACGTCAGTGCGGTATGCACCGGGTGAATGGGGGTATGAGAAATTCTCTGATTTGCAAGTCCTTCACGGAGAGGATCAGGTCGCGCGCGAAACTCCATTCTCTGCGTTTTGAAACCAATAAAAAACGGCACCCACTCCCACACCCACAAAGAATTATAGAGGTATTGACAAAAGGAGAAGGAAAAACTAAACGATTTAAAGGGGAAAAGTCCAAGATAGTTATCACAAAAAACACCACCCTGTCTTTCAAATCTGCAGTCTGACTTGACTTGAACATTTGTTTTTTCTTTTCTTTTGTTTGTGCTTGAGGACGTGCTTGCAGTTTAGCCAATTCTACGACGGCTTTCTCGCTCTCCCCATCACTCCCTCCAGAAAATGTAAAAAAATCAACAAGATAAATAAAAATGTTGGACATTAGCACATGGATCATGGAAGCGAAATTTAGTTCGGCAATTTACAATGTTGATCTGCTCAAAGATACATCCACAGCATAATCCAAACGTAGATTAGATGGACAAAGGCACGAAAGAAAGCCCACAACATTCTGAGAAGAGGCGATGAGCCTGCAGAATTATCCGACACGAACCCCGCAAGGTCGATGAGCCCAAACGCTCCACCGATGGCAATCCAACCGATTCCAGATGCCAAAGCAAGCACCAATGATGCAAGAGCATATCCGCTCTTTGCAATAGAGCTAATCACAAGGCCTGTATTTTCAGAACCTGGGGTTTGTGAGCTACCTTGTGCATTCGGGAAAAAGAAAACAAAGCAAAAGTCTACAAAAAGGGCAACAAACAAATATGTTGCAATGGATTGCAGAGAAACAAGAAGCCCCAGAGCGGCAGCTATGACGCATGGTCCGTATAAATCGGAACGAAGTTTTGGAAGAGACTTTGCGGGACCTTCTGATACGGGGATTTCCAGAGAAGAACCAGGATCCACAGACACATAGCGGGATTCAACGAATCGATCGACAGGGGAATTGCGTGGAACGATGGAAGCACCAAGAGAAAATAGTACAGTTCGCAGAGGCACATCAAGAAAGGGCTTCAGTGTGGAGTCGATGGAAAATCGATGCAAAAAACCAGTCGACGACGACGACGAGTCAGGTGCCGGGCCGGAACTGGGTTGTGCGGCGCCGAAAGAAGCCGAGCCTGGGTAGGGCGTCTGAGCGTGGGATGTGGAATCGCTCGGAAGCATGTTTTATCTCTCGATACACTCAGAGTGAAGGGGGAAAAAAACTTAAAAAACACTTAAAAAAACATCAACAGAAAATTAAAAAACAGAGAAGCAGCACTTCACAAAACAACTCTAAATCCAGGACACAAAATTCAGACGGACACAAGTGATCACTTTTTTGCTTGTGTCGAAAGATGTAGACTCGTCTTTCCGCAGTCCTCTTCCACACGGTTTTTTAAACGACAGTTTGCAGCGCCTACATTATACACTGAACATGCCTAACTATGAACAGACATGCATATTCAACCATGCATCCCCGTTGCCGGGAAGGGGATAGGCCCCCCAACACGCCTCACGGCGTTCTTCAGATAAATGTTCTGCGCTCCGTTCCCAATCTCGATCAATCGGCGAGCTGCACGCGGGACATGCAAACCACTTCGCTTGCGCCGCTCGCGATACCCGGTCGCCTTATGGAACAAAACGTTGCAAAAAGTGAAACCAACGAATGATAGAATAGATGGCTACGGATGCTGCGTTAAAGAGTGTCGAACATGCAGAGCCTGTGTCACCGGCTGAATTTTGGCCGAGCGCGCGTAAGCACGAATTCCCCTGTGAAACAAAACGTGCTGGTGTCGGTCAGTATTGACCGTGTCTGTTCATGTATACTTCCTTCCGTATGCATGACAATGACGTGTTATTATTCAGCGGCGCACCATTCAAAACCTGACATCTGCATTCGGCGAGCATGGACAACGATGCCCGTCTGCCCGAAATGAATGGTGCGTCACTCGCCGGAGAAACGGAATATGTTTCGATTTCGTAGCGCATCCTGATGTAATATGAGGAGTCTCCTGTGAAGGTTTTTACGCGTCGCTGATGCAGTTTCCTGAAAAGAAAAAGAAAAAGAAAAATAAAAAGAAAAATGAATTTTAAAAAAAAGAATATTAGGAAAAAAAAAATAAGCGCTGGCGCGTCACTTTGTGATCATTGTCACAACAAGCCGGTCGGACGTGCCTCAATTTGAAATGTTCCTGCAAAACAGGTGCTGCTCCTGAGTGGAAAGGACTATGTCGGACATGGACATCGCCTCGTCCACTGAATCGTAAGGAATCTCGAAGAAATAGTCCCATGCTCCCCCGCGAGTTGCTCGAACTCGGAGATAGTAAATCGGGAACTTGAAGATCAAAACACAATAGACAACCATCAGTAAAAGACCGTAGATGAGAGCGGAAACGGTGAGCGCGTTGTGCAAATACGTGAATGAGTAGAAGCCGATGGCCAAAAGAATGAGGGAAACCACCAAAATCCAGTTTCTCATTCCGCTTTGCACGCGCACGTGGGAAATATCACGAATCCAGATTGCACGCTCGCTGTTCCACTTGGGGGCAATGCCAGCGTACGCAGACATTGATCGGTAAACGAAGCGATTGGTTGTCAGGACTGCAACTTTGCGGCGCCATCCAGTGAACCGGACGTAGCAACCAATAAGCAGCAGAACGGCAGCCAGACATCCATGTGCGATGGCATAGGATGTGTAGCCTCCAGCACCACCAGCAATGACAGCGGCCAACTGGATCAGACCCAGAATCAGGATCCGCTTTGGTCCTTTTGACGTGTGATCGCTGACTTTGACGATTTTTTCCTTGTCAGAAAGCAGAGGAAGATTGTGCGGTTGGAAATCCCATCCTGAACGGCCGCTTGCGAAGCGGGTGGCCACCTGAGACTCGCTCGCGTCCGTTCCGTAACTCTGGTATTGGTTCATTCGTTTTTCTTATGTGTTGCTACTGAACACAGTCAACGGACAGACTTTTTTTAATAAAGACACGGTACTGACCCAGTGTCAAAAGTACAAGCCGAACAGCGAACATGTATCATATCTCTGACTCTTGAAAAAATGTCACTCATGCGTCATGACACCGAGAGCCGGAGTGTGTGGACCCGCTTGGCTGCCACACGGCGGCTACTGGCTTTGGATCCAATTGACAGGTTCGATGTATGCTGCAATACCTTTTACGGGCTGCGGAATCGCAAATCCATTTCTTGTTTTGTTTTGAAACTCAACACTCAAAAGAATCTTTAGTAATGCTGTGCCTGCGACAGCGATTGAGACTGCGAAGCAGATACACAGTTACCAGCAAGCTTCGCACAGCATTCGGCTTGAACGGCCATGACAGTATCTGCAACCGAAAATGCATCGTCAGACAACTGGTAAGGGATCGAGATAGTATAGTCCCAAGAACCTCCGCGAGTCGCCCGCACACGGAGGTAGAACAAGGGGAGTCGGAAGACTTGATAGACGTAGATAGCAAAGAGAATGATTCCGTAAATGAGACACAGCACAGTCTCCGGGCTGTGATCACGTGTGAAAGAAAAGAAGCCAATCAAAAGAAGGATCAGTGCAATGATCAACAACCAGTTTCTCCATTTAGGGCGGACTTCCACGGAGGCAATATCGCGAATCCAGACGGTACGTTCCTTGTTGTGCTTGTGATCAAGCCCTGCATACGTTGACATGGAGCGATAAACAAAGCGATCCGTAGTGAGAATCATGGTACGTCGGCGCTGACCGGTGAACCGGTTATAAACACCCAAAACGATGAGAACGACAGAGAACACACCATGCGCAATGGCGAACGAATCAAAACCACCAATTGCGGCAAGAATCGCAAAAATCACTTGGATAACACCGATAACCAGAAACCAAGGCGACCCTTTGCGATACTGGTCCGTGACTTTCACGATCCGTTCTGATTGTGACACAAGCGGAAGATTGAACGGCTGGAAATCCCATCCTGCACGACCAACCACATATCGCGTTGCTTGCTGGCCAGCTGGGGCTGTGCCCGACATGTTTTGATACGAATCCATGATCACGAAAACAAATTCAATATGGGTCAAAAGTTTCAAAGAAATCCCGACTCAAAAAGAACGACAAAGGAATAAAACAGAAAAACGATCCGGGTGCGAGAAAAGAGGGCGAGCACAATGCATTCGTCTGTCCGCCGAGTTGCAGACTGCGCGGCGGGCGGCTGACAGAGATGCTGCGGCAATTGCCAACTGAGAAGGTCCTTTGTGCCCCCCCCGGGCCACGGCAACCAGCCCGAATTTGTTCGGAGGTTTCCATGTGGACTGCTCCGTCCCGGCTGTCGTTTCCTTTCAGGTTGTCCACTGGTGGTCGCACGGGCAAATGCATATCGTACAGGCCCCAACAGGACAAAAAGAAGGGGGAAAAAACAAGAGAGCTGCTCGGCTAACGAATCTAAAGATTTACAAATTATTCCGGATTCATCGAAGAGCTACACCAAACCGGCTGACGACGGTCGATCTCAATTTTTCCTGAAGTTCCCCAGTTTCCTGGTTTGTCAAGGTCTTGTCAACAGCGCAATAGTTGATGCGGAAACATTTGCTCAGCTGGCCAGTCATTGGGTGTGTGAACTGATCAATGCAAACGACGCTCTCAGCCAGATCACCTGCAATGCTGCGCACTACCTCAAAGAAGTCGTTGTCGCTCCAAACTTTCTGAACGTCTTGTGGTAGCCAAAACGAGATGTCCTTGTAGCAAGCAGGGTACTTTGAGAATGGCTGGAACTTGGAAATCTTGCCTTCTTCGAACTGTTTGAGGAATCGCGAATCATTTGACCAAAACAATCTGATATCCGGGATTTCAAACAGCACCATCGCAAGTCGTTCCAATCCAAGACCGAAAGCCCAGCCGATTTCGGGATGCCTACTCACGTTCTTGACTAGATCCCTGTGAACAACACCGCAGCCCAAGCACTCCATCCACTTTCCTCCGTAAAACACCTCGAGCTCGAATGAAGGATCTGTGAATGGAAAGTATGCATCTACCCATCGCATTTCCGCCGCCATACCAAATAATGAGCGACACAGTCTTTCCAAACTTGTTTTGAGATCGTTCACAACATTGTCAACAGAAGTCCCTGCTGGGAACATACGCAATCCCTCGCATTGATGGAACGCCATGTAATGAGTCTGGTCGATTTCGTCTCGTCTGAAGACATCGCCGATAACCAAGAAAGGGTCCTTGCGAGAAGAAAGCAGCTGATATTGATGAGCACTTGTATGGGTTCGAAGCACAGTGTTTTCATTCACATAGTATGTGTCAGACTGACTCCGAGAAATATGGGTTTTGGGAAACAATAAACGATCAAAGTTATCCTGAACGGACACGACTGGAGGAAGATTTGAGAAAACGTTGAAATCTGGAAAGCAAGCTTCAACTTTGGAACGCAAAATGGACAATGGATGATTCGAGAGCAAATGCAGATTTCTTCCAACGCGAGACGCAACTGACTCGGAAATGTTGCATGCATGATCCGTCGGAACTCCAAGAACCGATTTTGGCACAGTCGACGAGAAGGACCGCCGAATGAGCTGCCCGCTCGTGATGCAAACAGACCGAAGCATATGTGTTTTTTAATGGAAATCTCAAAAAAAAAACACACACACACACAAACAAAAAAGACACAAAAAACAACAGCAGCACACGTTTGCACACAAACCAAACAAAATTCGCATTTTGCCCCAAGAAAAGCTGCTGAAAAAAAATCGTCAGCTTTTTGCTCATGTTCGTTTGTGGCAACGACTCGAGTGGTTGGCCTTGTCTCTCACGAGTTTTTTTAGGTTACGACGGGCACAAACTTCGCCTGCACAATTCTGGCCCCGCCCTCGGAGGATCGGGCAGTCAAACTGTCAAAGCAGTGCCGCAGTGCCGCAGTACCGCAGTGCCAGATGTTCCTTTTCAAGGATTTCATATCAGCTGTTTAATGGATATCGCATGGAAATGGTCGCGGAAAGTGGGACGCATTTCGTTTCGATACAATGTACATTCTAGGCTTGGCGTATTCCTCTATGTGCACCAGTTCTCATCAATAACGCGGACGCTTCGCGTCTGGCTGCACCTGCTCGTTCCCATCGGGGTGCTGCCGCTTGGAAGATGCTCCAGTGCTGCCTCCAATGGCAGAAACCATGTCGGTGCCAGACAGTCTTTTCATGACATTGGACATGGCTCCCCCAATGTTTACATTCTGCGCGTATGTGGACGGCCGGGCAGAGGTAGCGACATTCGACACAAGTGGCATGGGATGCACTCCTCGCGACGGGACAGAAGCCAGCGGAGGCTGCGATTGCTGATATTGGTGGCGATTCTGGTGTGCATACTGTGAACCGACAGGAATTGTCGTTTGTTGAGGCAAAGGATGCCGCTGCTGGGAAGGTGGCACAACAGACGGTCCAAGAGGTCGACCCGATCCTCCAAACGATGGCAGCCCACCAGAAATGGGAGCTCTATGTTGCTGTCGTTCCATGCTATTCATGCGCACTTGATATTCAAAACACGAACCGGACGGTAGGGGAAACGGTTCTGGAAGCGGGTCTGATTTAAAAAACGGATGGTCGAGGCACTGTTGCGCCGTCAAGCGCTTTGCAGGATTTGGTGTGAGCATGCTCATGATCAGATTAATTGCATGTTCATCTCGAATGCCCTGCCCGTACAGTCTGACCTTGAAGACGTTCGGAAAGACAGACCGTGGCCACATTTGCAACCTTCTGTAGGATGTTTGCTGAGGCCATTCCTTCTCGGAGGGTGTCCCGATGATCTGAAAGATGGTCTCCAGCTGCTTCATGTCCGATTCTCCGGCAAAAAACGGTTGTCCCTTTGCAAACATTTCCACTAGAATGCATCCCGCGGACCAAATATCCACCGCTGTTGTGTAATCCTTGGAGTCGACCAAAACTTCCGGGGCTCGATACCATCGAGTGACGACCCTCGGAGTCATGCAGCCCCTCACGGCGTCCTGATCTGATTCATCCGAGGCTCGCTGAAAGGCTGTTTCAAAATCAGCAGGATCTGCTTGCATCAAAGACGGCAAGAAACGCCCAAGCCCAAAGTCTGCAATGCGAACCTTGTGTCCCTTGGTCAACAGAATGTTTGCAGCCTTGATATCTCGATGGATAATTCCATGGGAGTGGAGCCATGCAAGGCCCTCCAGCAATTGTCTGAAAATGAACTTGATATGAGGAGCAGCAATAGTTAATTTCGTGGCTTTGACATACCCGACGAGGTCAAAATCACAGAATTCAAACACCATGTATGTCTGATCCTTGAACTGAAACATGTCTCGAAGCTGCACGCAGCTTGATTCTTCCTTTGAAACGCTTCTTAGCAGCTTGATCTCACGCAGCGCAGTAAATGGAAAACCTTCGCTGTCTTCAACCTTGAATCGCTTCAATGCCACGAGATCCTCCGGCTTGCCAACAGGATGAGCCCTGTACACTTCACCGTACGTCCCGTCTCCTACTTTCTCCATCAACACATAATCTCCTATTCTCATGGAGCCAGCCAATGCTGAGGACGACGCATGAGACATTCTATCCAAACCCCCTCACGAATCAACACTTTTGCAGAAAGGAAAGAATACGAGAGCGAGAGCGAGAGCGAGAGCGAGACAGAGAGAGAGAGAGAGAGAAAACACAGGCTACAACAACTGTTTACACCGTCAGCTCGACACGTGTCGACAGCAATTTTTTAAAATGCTGCGAAGCTTTGGGATTTCACCCAGGAAAAGAACTATTAAACGAACTTCGGGTTTTCACTGTTCAGGCTTTGCGCTTCTGTGGTTCCTTCCAAAGTCCGTACTGCGGCATCGAAACGAGTACAATGCGTTGAATGAACGTTGCTTTTCTTCGACAGTCTTTGCGTCTTTCGTCTCGCAGGATTGCGCTTGCTCTCTCTGGTGGTCAAGACTCGATGTACTTGCTCCAGCGGATGAGCGCAGAGTTGCAGAACAGTGGATTGCACTGCCAGGCAATAACGGTAGATCACGGCATCCGACCCACGTCTGCTGCGGAAGCTTCCCGGGTCGTGGAGTTGACGCAAAGCGTGCAACAGTATCGATCATTTCTGTCTCGTCACGTCGTTCTGCAGCAAATTGTCCATCACTGTGATTCCTCGTCAGAGATTCAAAAAGATCGTCGGCATTGGAGCGAGGAGAATGCGCGAGACTTTCGAATGGGCTGCATTGAACAGTATTGTGCAGAGAGAAATATTGTGGATGTTTTCTTCGCGCATCACAGTCGAGATCAGGCGGAAACTGTTCTGTTTCGACTCGCTCGATCCTCTGGGTTGGCAGGGCTCCAGGGCATGCGTGATGATCAGAAGTTTGGCAGAATTCGGTTGGTTCGCCCTCTGCTTTCAGTCAACAAACAGCTTGAAGTTGACAACGAAAGCGAATTGCTTGGAATACCGCATGTTGCAGATCCTTCGAATACTCAGGATTCATACGCCAGGAATCGTATGCGGCGAGACTGGAATCGGGATGTCGAAGGTGCATTGCTAACCATCAGTTCTCTAGTAAAGAGTACGCTGTCGGGCCTCAGTGAACGTGAGGTGATTCAAGCGTTTCGCGCAAGTTGCCATTTGAACGTTTCTGGCGGCTCCGTTGTGTTCTCGAAGGGTTTGTGGCGCGCACTGACACCCACAGAGCAGCTTCTCGAAATGTCGAGAATTATCAAATCTCTTCAATCCCGGCACTTTCGGAGTCGTTTCATTCACCGGCTCGTTGCCGAGTCAAATTCTGTGAAAGAACGGCATTGTTTCTGGTCCGGTGGCATTGCATTGGCAGTTTGGCCGGAAGGGATAATTGTGCAACGAAGATCAACTACCGCTACCGCAGTCGCAACAGCAACAACGAAACATCTATGAACTTCCGGAAACTATTTACAATATCAAATTGTGCTGCTAAAAACTTGTGAACAAGAACAAGAGGAGCAATAAAATATGAAACAAGGAAAAAAATATATAATCCAACCCAAATTAATTCTGCCCTTGCTGCGAAGAAGTTGACCGGGCACTCGACGGCTGTGACCTCGCAGAAAGCGGAGCTGAATCATTATCTACCCCAGATTGGTGTGTCTGGCCCTGTTCCGGGATCAGCGGCTCAAGAAGTTGCAGCTCTGCGCGCTGCATAATTTCTGTGGAACGCGCAACACGAGCAAGAGTACTCGCGTCCGTTTGTGGAGAATGGAAACTAATGGCGGGCGTGGCCAGGCTTCTCGGGAACGAAGTTGTGGACGACGATACAGAATGCAGAGATTTGACAGATCGCTGAGTCTCTGTAGCCAATGAACCTCTGGGCCTCGTGCTGTCTAGAGACCCGAACGTGGTATCGACTCTTCTCGAGCTCTTTGGAGACACAGACAGCGAACCAAAGATGGTGGAAGACGGCGAGGCGGGTGCATCCCTATGAACAGCTGGTGACCGCTCCCACAACCTCTTCTTCATTTGGCGAGCCTCTTCGTGTTCCGGAAGCAGCGCAGATACAAGGGGTGTCGTGCTAGAACACGCGTCCTGCAGATTCACGTGCATATCCTTGTTTGATGTGATGGTGTGAAGTGCAGACCCCGGCTTGGGTTTCCAATGGAGCTCGTGCTTGAGGCGATACAAATCCTTCGATGGGATGATGCTCGATAAATGCTTGCTCTTCTTCTTCCCGTCACTTGAGCTGGATGCTGTTGACGCGTTCAACGCCGCCCGGGGCCCGAGATGAACTCGCTGAGCAACATTG
Organism: Andalucia godoyi; assembly: GCA_009859145.1. NCBI lineage: Eukaryota > Jakobea > Jakobida > Andaluciidae > Andalucia > Andalucia godoyi. The sequence goes on from VRVR01000040.1 coordinate 177,339, forward strand.
AAGTGGCTGGAGCGGAATATGCGGTTCACTTCGACCTCGACGATTTTCCAGGTTTTTGCATCTGCAGCTTTCTTGCAAAAGTTGACCACATACTCATACAGGGTCTCGAAGAAAGCCGCTTCTTGTCTCGGCCTTTGGTAGTCTGAGTATTTGCTCAACACCAATGAATAGTACAATGCAACCGCACGAAGAGATCCATCCATTCCTTCTTCCGCATCACGATAGCTTCCGACCACATCTGAGAGTTCCTTCTCGTACTTCTCCTTTGCGGCGACATTGTCTGTCTCCACCTCCAACAACTCAGCGGCCTTCTTGGCTTGCGCCGCCTTTCCGAACCGCAGCGTTCGAATAAGCTGAACAATGTACAGACGCAGCGCCGACAGAAGCTTCGTAGAGAGTTCCGTCTCGTGAAACGACGCAAACTCCGGAAGCCTGCGTTTTGCTTCAGAGAGCAGTGTGAATGCAGCATTCTTCAGACGATTCAGGTCGGCGACGGGGTCCGAGGAACCAATGTACGAGCCCGTTAGATGTGATCTGCGAGAAGACGTATTAGATCGATATGAATGGATGGATCCAGCGTCATCTCTTTCTCCCCCTTGCCGCGAACTCCCTCTGTCCATGATGCCGAATCAATTTAAAAAAACAAACAAACAACCAAAACAAACAACAAACGCTAGGACGTTACTCAAAGCGGCAAATGCAGAGCAAACGAATAACGAAAAAGGGGACCGGAATTGACTCCGCAGTGCGTCTCGAGAAAAGACAGACCCGTATATTGAGCTGTATGAATACTCGAGAAGAGCGCGCGGTCAACAGCGATCCGAAAAATAATAATAAAACAAAATACACACGCAAAGAATAATTATAAAGAAAGAAAGAAGAAAGAACTCAAAAGCAAAAGAAAAAACAGAAAAATTGAAACAGACGAAAAATAATAATAAAATTATTATAGAAACGGGCGTCTTTCTCTTCTGTTTGCTGATTGCTTTCCCGTACTTTCACAGCCAAACCAACCAACAGCTGGTGTTTCTGCCGGACTTCTCCGCCTTGCGAGATCGCGTTTGCGCAGTGGGTTTGCGTTGCGCTGTTAGCATTCGTCATTGACTGAAAAGAGCAATCAGGAACAGCTCGGGTGGCGATGGTGGTGGCGATGGTGATGGTACATTTTTTATTTCGGAAGACCGGATACTCATCATTAGCACGAGGGAAGCCGCTTGTACTGGATCATCAACAGATCGTATTTTGGAGAAAACTCGTACATGGTGCACATCGACCGCACATATCCTTCCATGTTCCTATTTTCCGGATGAATATCGCGACCCGCGATATCTTCACGGCGATCCCGAAACAGAGTGACGGTGACTCTACCAGGCTTGAAAGTATTCAACACCCGCTTGACAAGCGGCGCATAGTCCGTGCAGTGCAGATTCGTTTCAAACGAAACATAAGAAAACTTTTGTTCAGGCGTGACGTGCACCGTTGCATATTCCCTTCCCATGAGTCCGTTCATAGAGTACCCGCACGGCGTAAACAGATTCTCATCAATCATAACGTCAACTTTGCCATCTGAAGCATCCCCATCCTTCTTCATAAGTGCCTCAATTCCCACCGCACGCGCAACCATCCCATTTGCCATGTTTTTGGACCGAAGTTGTTCCGAATCAGCATTTACCTCTGCTTCCTCGTTCGCGGAGTCTGTCCACGCACTCTGAGTGAACTTGGCCATGACGTCAGCGTTCAGCTCATGCATCATCACTTCGAGGGTCTGGTCAACAGGCACATCCGGATGCTCCACAAAGTCCGACTGGTCCTCAGTGAAGTCCACCATGTACATGTACCAGTGGTCGCCGTTCAGAGGGCCCATAACACAAGGTCTTCCGCAAACCTGGCCAAAGCGCTCCTCCAAAAATGCGCATTCCGACGAAAATGAGTCATGGGGGAAAGCTTGCGCCTCCGGACGTCCGTAGTTCTTGCGTGAAAAGAGCAGAAACTCCAAAGTCGCATCGGGAACATAGACAGGCAAGATATCTGCGATGAATGGATCCACTGCTTTTAACAGCGTCGTTCCGCCACACGTCTTGATCACCATTTTGTGAGGATACACAAAGAGAGAGGATTCCGACAGCACGTATGCAGTGCAGTGCTCGTTGGACATCTCAGAAATGATAGTCGCATTCACAGAATCGAGCAACCGCTGCCATGCCTCGCGGGGAACAGAGCGCAGTCCAATGAGCGATGAGGAAGAAGACGAAGCAGAAGACTCGACATTCTCAGCAACAGACACTGACGCCGCACAACGAATGTCGATCTCGAGTTTCTTTTCCGGACCCTCAAAATACCACTCTGCAGTCATTCCTTCTCCGATTGTCTTTCTTGAAGAATGTAAAATAGAAATAAAACGACGCTAGGGCGGTTCGCGTTGGAGCGCAGTGCACCAAAGAAGAACAGGGGAGAATGTCGTCTGGTACACAGGCGACATACAGCAAGAAACCACAATGGGTTTATTAAACGACGTTTGACAGGTAACGGTCACAACGGCGTGGAGAAGAAAAAAAAATCCTTTTCTGTTTTCCACAACTTGCACAGTAAAAAAAAAGGCAAAGAAGAAAAAGAAGAAGGAAAAAATAATATGTATGTATATGGAATAATATCAAAAAAATGAAAGCGAGGAAAGCACTGAGCGAGCGAACATCCATTGAAAGAAAAAGGAGGGGAAAAGGCGGAAATTTTGAATCATTGGAACTACGGATGCAACAACTTCGCGATTTCTCCGACTTTCCCCCGACGTCCCACGGCAGGCAGCGAATGAGCGCTGCGCCGGTTAGAAAGAAGTGCAAAAGAAAAAGAAAAAAATAGTATAGTACAGTGCTTTGTTCATCACAGAAGCTTATTGGAATCCCTCGCAAGAATGATCTTCACTTGTACAATTCCCTTTCATTGCTAATTAAATATATATCATTGTGTTCCTGAATATTTCCACTGCTTGACAGCAAATTCTTTTTTTTTTTTTTTTTTGTTGGTTTCATTCCAACAGCGAGGCCTATGCTGTCAGGACGTCCTTCCGACCACCAGTTTTTCCAGCACCCCCTCATTCAGGGAGATCCCACTCAACGCGTCCTCGTCCCGTTTCGCCCCAACACATCATCGTGCGGGGGATGCTGCGGGACGTCACCGGGGTTTCCAGAGAAACTGCAGGACGCGCCCCCAACACGACTGGCGTCCTTCATCGACACCTCGTTGTGGCAGCAGTGGGTCAAAGATTACGTCGAGACCGTGCAGCCCCACAGCAATTTTTGCTGCTCGAATTTCTTCGGGGTGATTGGATGGATGTTGGTCCTCCCAGGACTCCTGTTGTGCTGTTTTTGGGGGAAGTGCTCCAGGTTCCACTCCTCCGCGAAGGACTGGCTAGGGCGCGTGAACCAAACCCTTGTCCCGAAGGGCGGATATGCCAAATTCCAGACGATGGTGATCCAAGAGGGAAAGATACAGTACGAGTTCACGAGCCTGTCCATCGCCCTGACGCCTGAGGAGAGTGAAATCCTCCGCGACGAGCCGATCCGCATTGCGATGTCCGGGACGTGCGACTGCTGCGTCCAGTGCGACAAGTCCCTCATCATGTAAGAAGACAGGGGGAAATGAACGCAGAGGGAAAATTTATTAAAAAAACCCTCTGTTATTGGTGGTGAAAGATTCATTATTTTCATTCATTATTATTATAATTATAATTTTGGCTCACATTTTTCATGTTCAAAGGAGCCTTTTTTTTGTTGAGATTTTATCATTTTCGTGCTCTACTTTTATTCTACTTTTCAAGGATTTTTGTCCTTCTAGGAGCGAGCGACCTACGGCAATGCAAACCATCGAACCATGCCCCCCCGTCGTGGTCCTCAGAAGGGGTGCGAAGACCCCCCGTGGAATCCGCGATGGAAGCTCGCACCCTTGAGAACATCCGGCAGCGTGGGACCCTTCATCCTCGAGGTTCTCCGGCAACTCTGAAGAAGGCCAAGGCGGACTCCAGGGAAGGCTGCGCAACATCTCCTGACAAACGGGAAACTGACATGCGTGCAAAATGCGAGCTGACGTCTACGGTGCAATTACGGTGGGGTTTTTAATTGGCCAAAAATAAATCAAGTAAATAATTCCACTTGAGCAAAAGGATGTGCTGCAATGCACGCTCATTTGAGTGCGGACCACGGAAAGGCCCGAAACCGGAATGTGCTGACTGCTGAGCACGGACCTGTCACTTTGGCAGTCCTGACGCCTGGCGGCTGACGCTGGTGCGACTGGCGGCCAAAGGAATTCCGATGCTTGACTGGCGCGTGCAGTACGAGTATGTGGATGGCCGGACGGTGATCGAAGGTCTGGTTGGCGGTGTGCATCCCCTTCGGATTGTGTGGTCCGAGGCCCCGCTCGCGCGCTCCGTCCACGCCTGTCCGTTCCTCCGCAGCGCCCTGATCCCCACGTCGCCGCAGACCACAGCCAGTGGACCTTGGGACTCGTTTTCAACACATGATATGCGCACTCCCCATCCCAATCGTATACCGCTCTCCATCATTGAAAAGCGGCTGCGGACTGCGCCGTCACTCGAGACGTTCGTGGAGGAACTGCTGGCGATTCTTTCTCGCCTGTTTCCGGGATACGGTGTCTCTGCTGCGCCTGCGACAGACCGCGCAGTGTCCTTGTCGCATGCTTCTGCTTCCTTCCTCCGGGAACTGTTTGCAGAAATTGAGTCGATTGGATGGAATCGCGTCTCTTTTCTGTCCCCAGATTTATCCAGGCTGCAACTCGATGACGGTGCGCTCTCCATTTCGCTTCCTTCGTTCGCTTGTTCGTTCGCTGTTCCGTTTCTGCCTCCGCACATGACATCCATTGATTGCGCGTTCTCATCATCGGACGCACAGCCATCCAGGCTTAGACTCCGGCACTTGCTCGGCAAACTGTCAGATCTCCAGGAACTTGCCAGACCAGTCAAGCTTGAGTGGGATGATTTGGTGGAGCATTTCAGCGCTCCAGTGTATCGAATCATTCCCTCGGAGTCCAGACTCCTGATTCTGGATCCAGTTGCAGCAAACATTGGCGTCGAAGCAAAGCAAGCGAGCTCCGTCTCTGGGTCCGTTTCAGTGGTCTTGGACGTCAATCCGCAGCACCCCCGTGATGTCCCTGGCTTCCGGTTCTTCGGCAGCGAGTCTCTTACTCGTCCGCTGCGACTTCGGCTTGCGAAGAACCTTGCGCCGCTGTGGCACGACGCAGACCCGCTCTGGAAGAACATTTCAAAGATCATGGAATTGTCTCCATGTGTTCGACGCACTTCACAAATGACTTCCGCCGCATCCTCTGGCGGAGGTGCACTGATAGACGAAGAGAAGGAAGGGGAGGAGACGGAATGCGGAATTTGCTACGGAGCCGCGCATGCTGGTGGATTGGGACCACTTCGACAAGAATGCAGCACATGCAAGAAACGGTTTCATTCTCTGTGCATCACCGAGTGTTTGCGGGCAATGCCTTCGGGCCGCATATCGTGGGACAACATGTTGTTGGGTGAATGTCCGTATTGCGGAAGCGCAATTGCAGTACAGACCGATTCAGCAGCATAGTCGGGAATCGCACTGGACGCACTCGCTCTTGGGCTTGCAAGTACATGTACATAGCGTAAAGAGAAAAATTTCAAGAAAGAAAAAACCAGAAAATTAAAAAAATAAATAAATAATAATAATAATAATAAAATAGGTCGATTTCGTTACGGATTTACAAGAAGTGTTCTAAATTAATTGCCAGAACCTTGCGAGTCATGAGAACCCGAGCTCCGTCCAGCATGATGCATCGACTCGACAAACTTCTGAGCAATCTTCGCCTGCTCCTCGAGCGTTGAGGTGGCCGGATTTGCTGCAGCGAGTACATCGTCACGCACAAGCTTGGTATTGAGCGTGATGGTTGCCTGAACAAATCCCCGTTCGTCACGAACGAGGCCAGAAGTTACGAAAACCCATTCAAAGCGTTCACGATGCTCGCCCACTGGCACCGAGACAACAGTCTGATAAACAAGTTTTGAGCAGTCAATTTCTGTTGCGAAATGCTGGCGCAGCATGGAGTCCAGATCAGCATCTCTGACAAAGTCCTGAGCTGTCCGATACTTGTCGGCAACTCCGAAGAGCGACATAAACAGCGGTTCATCGGTCGTCAGGAAACAGCCCCCCGGACAATCACCGTGGTGGCGCCGAATGGGCGAGCCTTCATTAAGTTCTCAAACCACACAGGGTCGCTTTCTACCTTCTGTCGAAGAACTTTGTACGACGGCGCTCTTAGCCACGGAGAAGAATACTGCTGAACAGCACCGCCGGACAGAGATGAAGGAGCCTGCGGAGAAAGCCTTGCAGAGAGTGACGACAAGGAGGAGGAGGATGACGACATCATACCGGCAATATCACCAACGGGCGATGCAGAAGGTGACGAGGGATCCGATGCGGGAACCGCTGCATCTGCGCTGTCAACAAACTCCATAGCATTGAACTCTCTGATCGACTGAGCATATTTGTTCAGCACCTGGATCATTCGCATGACTGCGTCTTTTGCATCTTGGCGAAACTTGGCGTCCATTACTTGGGATACTGGAACCCCCGATAACAGATTTTGCAGCTGCTGTTGCAGCTGCTGATCATGACCATCATCATCTCCCTTTCGGAGTTCTGATCGTCGCAGCTTTCCAGGAGGAAATTCGATTTCTTGCGAATCGGCTTCTGTTTTTGTGGGAGCCAATATCCGCTCACAGTTTGCATATTGTTGATGTTGCCGTTGCTGCTGCAGCTGCTGTTGTTGCAGCTGCTGCTGCGAAACCAGTTGGTCGATTGCTAACTGTGCAAACGAAGCCTCTGGCCATGCAGGAACGGGCATCGGCATTTGAAATTGCATCATATGCAACATTGGATGCAATCCGAACGGCATGTTCAGCGTTCCACCCTCTCCGTTGACAGTATGATTCTTTGCTGACGACTGTTGATGAACACTCAACGGATGCCGATGCATCGCAATCATCGAAGCAGTATTCATAGCAGCATTCGCAGTGAAGGAAAAGGAAGAAGAAGAAGAAGAAGAAGAAGAAGAGGAGGAGGAGGAGGAGGAGGAGG
>VRVR01000040.1:184870-274769 GCA_009859145.1 Andalucia godoyi
GAGAGAGAGAGAAGAGGAGGAGGAGGAGGAGGAGGAGGAAGAACCATGTAATTCTTGTGGTCCAGAGGAGACCAATGGCGGCAAAGAACCTGGCGCTCTCTTCTTGCGTCCCCGCTTCTTAGGCTCAATCTGAATGCAATCCAACTTTCTCTCAACACATCGTCGGCATGGCTTCTCCAATGAACAAGAAACGTGCGAAATTCTACAATGATAGCAGGCGCTTTTTTGCTTTCCACTCGCATCGCATGACTCGGAGGCATCTCCTCCACTTGTGGGTTGCACAAATGCAGCATCTGACGCAGCAGTAACAGACGGCGAAGAAGTCGATGACGGAAAAGTTCGGGGATTGAGCAACTTCACACTCTCCACGGACTCCTCTTTCCGCGAACCATGCGGACTCTTGCTGGGACTAGAAAGGTTGTGTGGATAAGAAGAAGAAGCGGGCACTGTAACATCAGGAATTCTACGATCTCCCATAAAAATCATGCGTTGCTGTTCTTGTTTCTTCTTTGGGGAATCACGAGTCTAAAAGTTGAAATAGGGGAACCCCACGAAAAAGAAATGAAATGATGCTGATAAAGATTGTGGAAAAGCAATAAACACAAAGATCAGAACAAAAATAATAATATATAAAAAAAATCAAAAAAATCCTGCTTTTGAATCCAACGCGCGCTCTTGTCGATACTGCAAAATTCCAAAAGAGATTTGACGACAAACCGTCCCCAAAGCAGAAGAGGAACGGGGGAAAAGTTTATAGGGGAAAAAGCAGACGCAGGTAAAAGGGATTTAGCAATGGCAGACGCCGACGAACCGCCACATGCAAGGAAAGACCAAAAACAGAAAAGAAAAGAAGCACAAGAAAGAAAGAGTGCGATCCTTTTTCTTATAATTCTTGTTGTTGTTGTTGTTGTTGTTGTTATTATTATTATTATTATTATTATTATTATTTGTAAAAAGTGCAAGTGACTGCGCTGAGCAAAACGGAGAAAGAAGAAGAAAGAGCTCGGGAACGAAGGGGGAAACGGAAAACCCAATGTTTCTGTTTTGTTTTCTTCCAGCTAAATAAAAAAAAAAAGACAAGAAAAAGAAAATGGGTACAAAAACGCAACAAGAAAGTCGGCATTCGTAGCAAGCAGCCAGGTGGGGGGAAACATGCACGGCAATTCAGCGGCCAATCGGAGGCTGGGTTCCAAATAAAGCTTTGGGACGACGGAGGCGAGCATCTGGTGATCCGACGTGTCTGCTACGATAAATGGACTGCTATAACCAAGATTGGAAAGGCTCGAAGTCGTTCGTCCGTCAGCCAGCCGCAACAGATTACACCGCAGATTGGGGATATGGTAGCAACGTCCCCCACAGGCCATCTTGCCATCGTCGGCTTGAGGTGGAACATTCATGTTCACGCTCGCGAACGTCGCATCAAAGCGGGATAAGCGAGTTTGTTGCCGAATACGAACAGAGATGCCTGCAGCCATCTTACACGGATGACTCTTTCGGCTCAGGGGCTGTGCGTGCCAGAGCTGGAATTTTGCTTCCACACCACATCCAGAGCTTCTTCTCTGCTAATGTGGAAACATTTTCCGGCGCTCCACCTGTTGCCGCAGGTTGAACTCGGTAGAAGGAGGCTCGGAGTCAACCTCCCGCCAACCCACACGGATCCACTGGAGAAAGAAGGCACACGTCTTCCAATGGACAATGCCTTAACATGGAGCGAAAACGCACGGCGTGCAGCACGGCGCGGGAGGCGCAGCACTGGATAATGGCGCGTATTCTCGGCAACGTCTGAAAATCTAGCATCGCGAAAAACAGTAGCGAACATGCGATGATGATGAAGAAGTAAAACGCCTCACGCACGCACAACGATTGCAGAATGTCATCACCACAAGTAATTTAAATCAAGACAAACAAACAAGCAAAAAAAGAAGAAAAAAAGCACTGCCTCATGTTGTACAGTTATGCGGCATAGGGAATCATTCGATCGCAGCTGCTGCCGCAAATCCCGTGTTTGGACGCTTCGTGTTTGACGAGCGCAGAAAGGACACGGTCAACACTTTTATTCGCAACGGTGCTGTTCTTGCATCGCAAATCAAAGCTGGAAGTGGGGAACATGACATTCGCTCCATGGCCTTGTTGTATTCCAGACGAAGGCAGCTTTGTCCCTCCTCAGCACGGGGGCTCCATCGGTCGAGACAACAGCGTCTCCCGGAGCTTCCCAGATGTTGGCATTTACCACCCGAGTCAACCTCATGAATCATGACTGGAATGAACTGTTCCAGCATCCGAGTGTTCCGTAATCATACTCGTTTTATTTCTATTCGTTACTCGAGAGAAAGAACGGAAAAACAACAAACGACAGCGACGATGGCTGCAGCGAACGTGTTTAGAGCGAAGCAAGTCCGGCCCAGGCATCAGCCTCGATACCGCACTCGTTGACACCACGAACGATCTTGAAGAAACCAGTCTCACCCCAAGCAGGGCCCCACGAGTTGGCAATCAACCAGTAGGCAACTCCGTTCTCAGTACCCCAACCGACAAGCTTGACTGCATGTCCTCCAAGGAGCTCACCAGTCTGGTGCTTGTAGACTCCCGAAGTGTACGAGATGAAATCCTTGTAGACCTCAAAGGCAACCTGGACGGGTCCGTTGGTGGACAATTCAGTCTGCATCTTGGCAACAGTCTCCCAGAACAGCAAGCCACCAGAAATGTGCTTTGCGTTCTTGGCCTTGTAGAGCTTAAGAGGGGATCCGTCAGTGCAGGTCTTGGGGCAAGAGCCAGAGTCTCCGCCACCAGAAGTGTACGGAACGCAGGCATCAGAAGGAAGACCAGTCGACATGAGGAAAGACCAGGCGTTGGAGAGCTGTCCACCTTGGCAACCCATGTCACCGGTGTCGCAGGAAACCTGGTACTGCGGCGAGAGAACAACGTTCACAGAGCCCTTGGAGGCAATGCAGAAACGATCAGAGAGGGACTCAGAGGCAGAGAATGCCCAGCACGATCCACACTGCTGCTGGTCACGGATCGGATGGATGCAGTTGGGCCATTGGGTGCGCGCATCAAACGTTGCGGGGAGAGCAGCGAGTGCGGCGTCTGCAACAGATGAGGTTTCCCAGACAGTCGAGCGGCGGACAGGGAGAGGACCTCCGAGCATACGCTTGACCTCCTTCACAGTCTTTCCAGACATGGAGTTGTGGCCGGCCTTCCAGGTCGCGGCGGGGTTGTTGTTGATCTTGCTGATCAGCTCCTCCGTGATCACAATCTCAGTGTCCAGGAGAGCTGCAGAGACCGCGGCAAACGCCAGAACGGCAACGAATACACCCTTCATCATTTTGTTAAAATTTTTGCAGTGAGATTTTAAAAATAAAATAAAAGAAAGGAAAAAGCAAAAACAAAAACACGAAAATAAATTTAAAAAAAACCGACGGGAAACGACTGAACAAAGAGGCCCGGTTGGGGCGAACGCCCGATTGTCAGCTGTCAGTGGTGTCCGCTGACCAGCTGCAAATCCAAGGGAATTCCGATTCAGTTGGTGTCATTCCCCTTTGGGCCGCAGTGGAAATGTCACTTGTCAGTGCGATCGTGTCATTGGTGCTACCGGTTTGCTCCGCTATGGGGTGCGAATCCTTCTACTGGGCTCTTCGGCGCGCACGTACGAGTGTCCCAGTAGTACGTCTTTGGAAGTCAAAGCATTGTGCATGCAGCCGCCATGTTGTTTCCAAGACTTCACTCTTTTTTTTTTTTGAAAACTTGGATTTTAATAAAAAGGTATTTTTTTTTTCTACAAGGACATTGATGCTTTATCTTTTGCGGAGTTGGTCAGAGCGGAGTTCATGAGATCTCCTGCAGAGAGCAGCCGTCTTCTGATGCGCGCAGCGGGCGCTGGACGAAGCGGGCGAAAAATGACACTCGACAATCGTTTGCTGTCCACTTGACATCAAAGGAGAAAGGTGGTGAGACAGCAGCTGGCTGCAACTAGCTATAAAAAAATAAAATTAAAAAAGGTTCTTTTTCTGACGTATTTTATTATTTTGCTTTTGTGTTTTATTCTCATGATTGCATTCGGCTGAAGGACATTGCCATTTGCCATCGCGTTGCATACTAGAAGACGATATGCTGTTTGCACGACGGTTGCTGTCTGCGGGTTCTCGAAGGTTTTCTTCTCTTGTCCCGATTGTCATCTCTAATGCCAGTGGCCGCGGGGAGCGAGCCATGGACATTTACTCTCGGCTGCTGGAGGACCGTATTGTTTGCTTGAGCGGTGCAATCGACGAGCCGCTCTCTTCTGCGATTGTTGCCCAGCTTCTCTTTCTGGATGCAGAGGACGCCCACAAGCCAATTTCAATGTTTATCAACTCTCCAGGAGGGGAAGTGACTTCGGGGCTGGCAATTTATGACTGCATGAAGTTTATTCGAGCCCCGGTGTCCACAGTCTGTGTTGGTCAGGCGTGCAGCATGGCCGCAGTGCTGCTTGCGGGCGGATCGTCTGGCCAGCGCCGCATCCTTCCGAATGCTCGAGTCATGTTGCACCAGCCTCACGGAGGCTTCAACGGCCAGGCGTCCGATATCGAAATTGCTGCCAAAGAGATCCTTTACTTGAAAGAAAGACTCTTGGATCTGCTCTCCACGGATTGCAAGCAAGAGCGAGGCAAGCTCAAAGAAATTCTGGATCGAGACTACTACTTGCATGCCAAGGAAGCAAAGGAGTTTGGCATTGTAGATGAGATTATATTCCAAAGACGGTGAAATCAAACATTAAAATAAAATAATAATAATAATAATATGAAACATACGTGTGCAATTCTCGTGCATTCTTCAATAGAACCACCCACCATATGCCGCCTCCTTTAGCTTCCATGGCCTGCTTTTGGACCGCTCAGCGTCTTGCGTTCTTGTAGCTTGGCCCATGCATACCAACCGGAGCCAACGAACCCTAGAATGATTGCGACAATGTTCGCTCGACTGTGCTTGGTGGAAAACACGGCGATTCCAACAAATGCCTGCAGGACGGACTTCGTTTGACCCGTAACCATCACCGTCAAGGCAGAATTCATGATGCTGCACAGCTGAGTCGAGAGAATAAGGAGCACTCCGAGCAACACGGAAGCCCAAAAACATAACATGAACTTTGGGTCATGCCAAAACCGGCCGGAAAAATCCAGTAGTTGGCGAGGCTCGTCAGTGAGGATGAACAGCAAGAGATGGTGAGGAAAACTGGCCCAGCAATGCAGCTGTGCAGACTGGAGGGCGTTCATGGACCGATCGACAAAATACCGGTTCGACAGCACAAGAAACAGGGATTGGAAGAACGCCGATCCAAGACCCAAGGCATATCCAATTACAGAGAAGGAAACATCCGACAATCCCATTGCAAATCCCGAAACCGTCATGACTAGAACGGAGCCGACGACCTGCCAGGACGGAGCAGCGCCCTTTTTGCGAACATACAGATCCAGGAAAAGAGTAATCGGAATCGCCTGTCGCTTGAGCATTCCATACGTAGGAACTGTAGTGTGCGACAGACACAAGAACGATGTGGCAACCGAAAGCACATTTGCAAATGAAATACCGAGCATTGAAGTAAACAGCTTCATGGATGGCGCATACGGGATGTTGCTCGTCACATTAAGGAAGGAGAGCAGCGCAAAGACAAGCATGCCTGCAAGAGCCTGGAACATTGCAAGCGCAAATGGAAAAGACGACCGATCGTCAAACGAGGACAGCACAGCCTTGTTAAACAGCACAATCAGCACGGAGACAGAACCGTACAAGAATGCAGACCCAATCGACAGGAACGTGCTCGGAGCATCGTCTATCGCTGCAGAGATCGCAGTCGACGAAGAAGCACTCAACATCGTTATCGAATTCGTCGCCTTGCACGAGGTCAAGGGACAACAACAGCAACAGCCACTACCACTACCACCACTCTCACGGTTTCTCACCACACACTCACGCGTGCCTCTCTTTCTCTATGTCTGCACGTCGAAGTGGCTGTTCGGACTTTTGGTTTGCTCAGACCTGTTTCCGTCCCCCCCATTCTTTTCGGTTGCTGACCGTAGTAGGCGGGGGCGGGACTGCAGAAGAGCATCAAGTGCTTGCATCACAACCACCAATAATTTTTACGCCAGGCAAAAACTGTGGTTGCTGTTCCCAATGATGCACGACAATGAGGATAAGCATCCTTGTCTGGAGAGCGATCTCGGAGCACGGGTCACGGTGAACAGGGTGGATATTGTAGCAGAAACGCCTTGTCGCAATGTGGACTTGCTGGCCTGCATACTTCACACTCTTTTTTCTCAGCTATCTCTGCGAGGGGGATCTGTGGGTGATTTCAAATCAACATCGAGCCTGACAGAGAGAAGCGCTGAAAAGCAATTTTCAAAAGGGGTTTTATATTTGACAGCAACGAGTTCTGCCGAGAATTCATCCAGTGGGCAAAAATACAGAGGATGAATTGCGGATGTGGAATCCACATGGTCAGGGAGGGAGGTGCAATGCTCGCCAAAAGGAAGTGCATACCAGGCAAGAGATGCTGGGAAACATGGAGAAGCACGATTGGCCGATCGGGGATTGGCCACTTGCATGGACGGCAAAGCAATCCGTTTTGCTCATTGCGAGTGAGCTGCTGCATGCACCTTTTGGAATCGAGAATATGCCTTTTTCATCATGGCGACGCAGACCAGGGAGAGGGCGGTTGCTGAGAATGAAAGAGAGAAGCAAGCGATGGACACGTGGACAACGGTATCGCTCACCTGGATGATATCGGTCGTGCAACTTGATTCCGGGGCTATGGCCTCCAGGATGCCGCAAGCTGCTCTTGTGCGGAGCTGGCCGCTCATGACCCGGTAAAAGAGGATGGCTGAAAACGCCCCACTTACGAGAGCAAAGACGCTGCACAGCAAACACAGCAGAAGCGAGACATAGGCCTGGTTTGCAGAAAGGGCTCTTGTTCTCACGGAGCGCGGAGCGAGAATCAGGAAACTGGTCAGAAAGAAAATGGCAATGGATACCATAAATATGCTGCTCCCAATGGCAGAACTCATCAGCGTCCACCAATCAGCGACGCTACCCATGACTGATCCGCTGCTCTTCGCATTCTTCCATGTCCCAGTCTCGGACGACGATCCTTGTCGGAGCGAATAAGTCAGCAGCGAGCACGAGAACGAGGTATCAGATCCAGCAAGTTCAAACGCCACCCACGGTTCCATCACATACAGACACACAAGCATTGCCAGCGCTCCCAACCACAGAATGGCATGTACAACAACGAGCGCATATGCCAGTTTGAACGATCGGTGTTGCTTCACCAAACGCAACACCATCCGGAGACAATACAGCACATCAGAAGCAAAAACAAAAAAAAAACAAAAAACAAGCAAGCAAGCGTCAGAACCAAGATGCCAAAAGTCACACCAATGTTTTGTTCTTATGCTTACTGTTGAAGAGCTGTGTAAAATGCGCCGTTTTTCCACCTTCTTGTCTTTGTTATTTCTAGAAAAGACGATTCTGTAGCGCACGTTTGAGATGGAACTGTCCAGGTTTGTGCTGACGAGCGGCAAGAATGAAGAATGGAGAGGAACAAGCACTTTTGTTATTGTGGTTTTTAAAAAAATTATGTTTTTGATTATTAAAGTGGAAGCGCAAACAGAAAAATAATAATAAAATAACAAATAAATAATAGACTCCGCCGCAGATCTTCACACGCCTACACTATGCACTGAACATGCATGTCTACGAATAGACATGCATGTTCAGTCTTGCATCCCCGTTGCCGGGAAGGGGATAGGCCCCCCAACACGCCTCACGGCGTTCTTCAGATAAATGTTCTGCGCTCCGTTCCCAATCTCGATCAATCGGCGAGCTACACGCGGGGCATGCAAACCACTTCGCTTGCGCCGCTCGCGATACTCAGTCGCCTTATGGAACAAAACGTTGCAAAAAGTGAAACCAACGAATGATAGAATAGATGGCTACGGATGCTGCGCTAAAGAGTGTCGAAAATGCAGAGCCTGTGTCACCGGCTGAATTTTGGCCGAGCGCGCGTAAGCACGAATTCCCCTGTGAAACAAAACGTGCTGGTGTCGGCCAGTATTGACCGTGTCTGTTCATGTATACTTCCTTCCGTATGCATGACAATGACGTGTTATTATTATTCAGCGTCAGCAAGATTCCTGGTGAATGAATTTCTTCTTCTGTTGTTACTTTTTTTAAATTACAAGAACATCGGCAGGAAAACATCAATTCTTTGAAACCAGTACAAAGCTGTCTCCTGAAGTAGTAGACACCGCTGGAGATGCAACCGCGTAGGTTTCCTGCGGTCGCAACGACGTCTCGAGAGCAGAATGAGTCAGGTACAGAGACAGGAAGACGCGCACCTCCTCGAGTCCATTTTCCAATTCTCTGTGGAACGGCAGCTGCATTTCCGAGACAATGTTACCGTCAAGAATGACGCCTTCTTGGCACAACTCAAAAAACGTCAAGAGATTGGTTCGCAAACGATCGTATTCTGCAGCCGGATACTCGTTCCAAGGCCCATTGCCGACATCCGCTGCATCTGATTTCAGAGGACGCAAAAACATCTTCACAATTTCGGGAATGCCTCCGTGGACAGTCAGGCGAACAGATCCTTGCAAAGCCAGCTGAAGCGCATTGATGTCCGGCTTCGTGGCTCGCACCACTCTCGTGAGGATCTCGTTCCGGTTCTCAATCAACTCAATGGCATTCTGCAGCGGGTTCAGCTCCACTTCATTCTTCCGAATAACAGCCAGGCGAGTGCGGATTCCAGGGAAGAAAGCTTCGGTAGTCAATATCGTCTTGCGCTTCCACTGCTCGGAAACGTTTTCTGCTTGTGATTTCCCACTGTTCTTCGTAAATGGAGACTCGAAGGCAAACTGCTTGAGATTGACGTTTCTTTCGAAATACGTCACACGATCTTCAACGTGCGCCAACAAGTTCATGGCCGAGCCCGATCGCGAGCGCATCCCGTTCTGGCCACCGAAACTACGAGGCGACGGCAGAGGTATCGAGAGCGCGAGTCCTCCTCCTCCTCCTCCGCTGCCGCCGCCCCCGCCAGAGGTCTTCGGAGTGTTCTCAGAGTCTTGATCCAGTTGCTTGGGAAGAGGAGGCGGAATATACGGAGACAAGACCGTGATCTTCAATTCCTCTTTGAATTCAGGAGGAAGGACGCTCTCAAGATACTGCTTGATCTCCGCCAGACGCGTGATCTTTGGCATCTTGTAGACGTACTCCTTGTTCGCAATAATGACGCGGTAATACGTTCCCAGGTACCGCTTGGACTGGACTTCTGCGATCGTATTGGCCAACTCCGCCATCTGCTCATACCAGTCCCCAAGCTGGGAGTAGTCGCGTGCAGACAGCGCGATCGGCAGCAAAATTTCATACATGCGGATTGCATGTTCAAACAAGTCGCCTTTGGTCAGCAAATCAATAGCACGAAGTGCCGTCTGCTGGAAGTACTCGGCAGTAAACATGTCGAAATGGCAATCCTGGATAACAGGAATATGCATCAAATCGGGTGCAACAACATGGAACAGACGCTCAGCGTTGGTGTCGCACACCGATCGAACGGAATGACGCGGAGGGTACACGTATGGGTAAACAAGATGACAAATGTGGATCAGGGACATTGCAGCTTCTGCAAAACAGAGATGTCGGAGATTCAGATCAGACAGATGCTGCAGCCACGTCGCACGCAGTTCCGGAGCATGTCCATACGACTTGGCAATGCTAGCGTAACAATCCGCAAGCTCCTCCATATTTTGTTCTCGCCCGCTGTCCTTCGCTGACTGTTCAAGGACATGGATTTGCAAAGAGTCCTTCATCACATCTGCCAGCCGATCCATGATGTCGAACACTGCGTCTCGGAAATCTCGTGTAACCCGAGTATCCGCTTTGCAAAGAGCAGAGACGTAGCGAATCGGCTCGGGGCAGTGGAACATAAGCGAGGAAAGCTGGACGGAAACATGCCTGGCAAGCGACGAAAAATCCTTTCTCTGCGCACGAAGAAGCACATACAGGAGGGCTGCCGCGTGCGTTTGCGTTGGCTTTGATGGATGGTTCATTCTGTGCAAAAGCTGCCTCGACACTTTGGGCAAAGGTGGCAGCACAGACATGCAAGCCAGCATCACGTGTACGTTCGCATCGTCGGACAGGTTTGAATCCAACAGATGGCACAGAATCCCGCAGAGGACGGGAAAATGCGAGTCTCTCGCGTGTCCACCAAGTCCTTCCGCGGACAGAGACACAGGGGTTGGTGGAAAGCGACTAAGCGGCGATGACGGCGACGGAGTCGTGATGACGGCGGGGGAAGCCAGCACATCGGATAAATATAAATAAACGACTACATAACAAACATAAGACGACATAACTTGCATCGCGGAAATCAATCCATCGAGATTCTCAAGTGCTCCGTCTCCGCTGTCGCCAACGTCCAACGAAAAGACCGGTGAAACGCCCAACCGAATTGACTCTTTGCCCGTGGCTGCAGACCACGTTCCCGTTCCTCGGGCACCACCAGCTGTTGAAATCGAAAACGTTCGGGATGTGCTGGCACCCGATGCAGCGGAAATGGAGCCGGCCGTACTCACGCCGTTCTTTCTGCCCAGCGTACCGCCAGCAGCGCGTTTGGCTTTGAAGGAGGCCAAATCCTGACGGGTGGACACCGCACGCAGTGGATCCTTGTATCTTGATTCCAGGGACTCTTTGGTCTTCCCCGACTTCCTTTCCGTCTTGATCAACTCTTCAGTGGCAGCTCGGCCAGCATAGTTGACGGAACTGATGGACTCGTGCATGATCGTGGTCATCAGAGGAAGCCTCGAGGAAATAACCTCTCTTCGTGCACTAACAGAAAGTTCTGAGAACATGTGCAGCACAACCAGATAGAATCTCCTCTGTTCTTGCAAATACTGCCATTCCTCTCGCCGCGCTTCCTCTTCCTCTTTGGACAGTGTCGATTGACTCGGACTGTCGGCATTCTCCACAAGCACTGGTGAGCTCCCCGCTGGAGAGTCCGTCGCGGACGTCTTCACTTTTTCTTTGGCTGCAAGGTACGCAGAGCTGGCAGCGGACTTCCACGATGCGTGCTGAGACATCAACGGGACCAAAATCGACTCGACAAATAACCGCGCAACGTGGTTTCGCGATGCAATGGATGCAAGCCGTTGGTCAAACCGGATCTTTGTCAAGAAGTTGATGATCAACACCAGCGCATTGTTCCGGACAGTAAAATCGGCAGCATCCACACATTTCATTAGGGACGATCCCAAAATCTGCGAAGCCCCGTGGTGTTCACAGAGCGAGACGATCCAATCGGAATCTGCATACACGGCAAGCAAATCAAACAGCATTGAGTGGTCCGCGGGTTTCTTGATACGAGAAAGCAACTCGGACGTCACAAGAGAAACGTACATCACGCATCGATCTACCCATTCTGTATTTTCCGAGACGAGAGACACCAAGTCCACGGACAGGAATAGCTGTGTATGAAGCCAGAAGTACCGGGAGGACAACAGAGGCTGAGAATCCGTTGCAGTTGCCAGAAACTGGAATGACCTGGTCAAGTATTCATCCAAGTGCTGAAACAAGGCAGAAACCACCATTTGCCGATCCTCCGTGGTCCTGATTAACGGTGATTCGCCTGCGAACAAAAACACAAGGACACGTTTGATCAATTCAAAGGCGATCCAGGAAGCATTCACGAGATATGTGCGTCGCGAGCGTTCAAACCGATCGCTGGAAACATAGTTCGTGAGATTCTTCAACAACATGCCCAACGACTGCGCTGCCTCATGGGCAATGACTTTCGGTTCTGACAAGTTCTTCGAAAGGAAACTCGGAGATATTTCTTTCTGAATGATCCAGTCTACAAAATAGTTCCTTATCCGGTTTTCTTTCAGCTGCAGATGAGAATCCACCCGACGACACAGTTCAACAAGTGCATCCACCGCATCAATGGACTCCGTTTGCATAAGTGTTTCACCAACGATGCGTTGGAACGCACAGGGGAGAAATCGAAAACAGTCCACGCAGTCTCGTGGGAACCTGGAGACCGCTCGAAAATCGGGACCTGAGATCAAGTCATTCACTGACGCGTCCCAAGGACGCAGGGAGGATACATACCGCGTCGTGAGAGTAAAGACAGGTTTTCCGTTATCGCAAGGTTTGTAGATCTTCTGTGAATCGGCAGACATGTATTCCTTGAGATCGACAACTCCATGTGGCACACCAAATACCGGTAGCTCATGCTTTCTGATTGGAGACACACCATGCATCACACAGTCGAGAGGCAAGAACGAATATCCTACCAGAACAAACGTATCCCCAGCATCCTTCTCCTTCTCCTTTTCCTTGGCTGTTTTGCACGCAACATGGTAAAAGAGGAACAGGAAGTGGGCCTTGTCCACTTCCGTATCTAGAGGAAGCGGCACATGAAATTCATCGGAAAAATCAGGTTTCTTCTCGTGATACATCACACTCGAGAATCTCGATGCGTGCATCGCTGATCCGACAGACGAGCATTTGTCCGAATTCATGAGCAAACAACGAACGGAAATGTTTCGCGCAGAACCGGAGGCCGAACGACCATTCAGATTGACATTTTCCGGTGACACGAAAACCTCATGTCGCGGAACCTTCACAAGAGGAAGAACAAAATCGGTTTTGAGCTTCGTACCATCCGGCCACGGGTAATCGCCAACAGAAAACACTGGTCCGCCAAACGCCCCCGACTCCACGTATTCTGCGGTTACCGTGAACGGCAGCTTTGCAGGAAACACCTTGATGTCCTTCTGCTTGCGTAGCTGTTGAATCCCCACAGGACAGGGGGCTGGTGCCTCTCGCGAGACCGCATTGGTGAAGACGAGAACCGAGGAATTCGCGACCTCGGCAACATTTGTCGAGGACAGCGAGGCAGAGGACGAAGAGGTCGACAGCAGGGACCCAGATTGGTTCCCATCTGCAGGTGGAATAATCATCTGCAGCAAACCGTCATCTGCTAAAGGACCATCGGAGGGATATCTAAAAAAGTCCGAAACAAACCCTTGGACGGTCTCCTTCGTGGGCAAGTTATCCGTCGCAGTCATGGGTACGCTATTTGGGCTGCTGCCCGTCGAAGCATCCTTGTCCGATGAATTGGGCTGGATACTCGAGTACGGAATCAGGTCTGCAAGGCGAAACACAGCGAAGCACATGGCCATGCGAAACGCACCAAGGCGTTCCGACGAGTCTTTCCATGCAGCCTTCAGTTTTGCGACGTCGACCTTTTCGATTTTCTCCAGTTTCGAATACGGCTCAAGCACCACACTCGCTTCATCACCTTGCAGCGACTTGTACACGCGCATCACGACAAGGATGTCATCATACCTCGTGGACTGCCTCACTGCAAACTGATGCGCATCCCCGTTGTCCATGGGATAGTACGGAGACAGCCGGATGCGCTTAGAACCATCGAACAACGCGACTTCACCCATAAATTTTTCCACCTCTCCGTCCTTGACAAGATTCTGTGCTTTCAATGCTTCAATAAGCAACGGTTCAAAGCTTTTGATGTTCATCTGCAGGTGCACAAGAATGAAGTCATCCCGAGGCGCAGGAAGATTGGAATTGCCACGCCCACAAAGCGAATTCGCCGTCGAGCCCGCCCACGCAAATTTTTGTCCTCTCGAAGCGTGGTACAGATCCATGAGCGAGAGCTCCGAGTCTGCTGCCACCATTCCCGGAACTGTGCGTTCGAGATCCGAGATCGTCCGCGGCTCGATCAGCGAAGTGTCAGCATCTTGAGTTCGAGGTGCTTCTGCAGGGACAGGACCCGGGGAAGACTCTTCCTGAAATACACCTTGTAGCGATCTTGTGGAGTTGTTCGATGCCGGTGTTGCATCCCCAGTCGGAGAGCCAGCAGCACCAGCACCAGCACTCAGTGCGGGCATGCCACCGTATCGATGACTGTTTCTATAGAAAGTAGTCACTGTCTCGGAGCGGTCAACCTGGAAAGCCTCTCCAGCAATGGCCGGATTCAGCGAAGCTTCGCGTGCCGTATAGACAGAGTTGCTTGAAAAGTGCTTCACGTCCCTCCCCATCCACTCCAGCTGCCCTCGGATCGTCGGTGAAAGATTTCTATGTCTCGACAGCAGATGCCGCGCATACGTCGACCCTTGTTCTTCCGATGGAAAACGAACTTCTTGGACATCCGATGACGGAGCCGCAACCGGCTGCACATGCAAGTTGTACAGCTTAGACACCGAAGGAATCGCCGACATTCTCACTCTTCCCACTGCGCGACTTTCAAAAAACAATCCCAAATCAAAGCCCCCTCCCCCCAAAAAAAAAGAGGAAAAGAACAATGCAAATAGCAATAAAACGATATAAATATGATAAACGTAAAAATAAAACAAAACAAATTAATCAATTAAACAATATAAAAACACACAGCAAAAAGAAAGCACAACGCAATGCCTTCTTTTCTTCTTCCTGTTTTCCCGGCTTCCTTTGGTCTTGTCGGGACTGTAGGAGTCCTCCACGCAAAGAGAAGCGAAGTATAAGGAAAACTTTAAAAAGATATTAAGTTAAGGAACAAAGGATACTCCTAACAAAGAGAAGGAAAAGAAGAGAAAAACAAAAAGAAAACAAAAAAGACTAGATTAATATTATATAAAAAAAAGTGATGTGCGGCACTGCCGAGACACGAGGGTATCGAGAGTGAGTTCCAAAGTCATGAGTTTTGAGAGGAAGAAGGGGGGGGGATCGAATGGGGAAAATAATATGAAAGAGGCAGGGATCACAAAACAAAACCACAAAAACGAAACACCCCAACAGGAAATTAATAATAGTGCTTCTATAATCAGGAAATGAGAAGAAAACATTGTATCACGTGATGCTGCATCGTTTTTTTTAACTCGTTCTCCATCCGCAAAACTGTCCGCAGAGTTCCGCCGCTCCGCGTTTGTCTGCTACCGTTCGCTACAGTGCACAAAACGGTCAACCGCGGTTTTTCGGGGTTCGCGCGTGGCTGCAACGAACGAGATACAGGACAGATTCTGAGAGTAATCAAGTGTTGACGTAGGAAAGTGGGGTTGGATCCATGAGTGCGGCGGCGGGATATATAGGGACTGTGATTGCGGTTGGGTTTTTTGGGTCCAACTACATTGTGACGCGCAGTCTTAATTTGGGAAACGGGATAACGTTCCAGTGGTTGATGAGTATTGGCATTCTGAGTGTTGGGTACCTGAGTCTTCCGATCTCGGAGCCTTTTCGGTTTATCTCTTCGGGTATTCTTGGAGGGTCGTTGTGGGCACTCGGGAACTTCCTGGTCACTCCAATCGTAAAGACAGTTGGACTGGGTCTGGGCTTCCTCATCTGGTCCGGAACCAACATGGTGGTCGGCTATGCGATGGGCAAGTTGCAGCTTTTTGGTATCAGCGATGATGTTCAGAATCAAGCTTTGAATGTCGTAGGCTTCTTGTTTACGTTTGCTGCCTTGATTTGCTACACGTTTATCAATCCCGATGCTGGGAAGCACGACGATGATCCGCGTTACAGCTCGATTAATGATGGTCACCATGAAGCAACCCCAATTTCCCAGGCAGGCTCAATGGCACCCATGTCGGAGACGCAGAAGCCGACGAACACGCTGGAAAAGGCGTCGTTCAAGAAGCGAGCTGCGGGGTGTGCAATGGCTGCGTTTGCGGGCACGTGCTACGCCGCTTCGTTTGTGCCGTTCACTCTGTGGCACGCCGACAACAAGGATTCCGCGCCTGCTGCGTTTGCGTTCAGCCACTATTCCGGAATCTTTTTGTTCTCGTCGTTTGTGTACCTGGCGTACTGCATCTATACCAATTGGTACAAGAAGGAGGAGATATTTGTCAATGGGAAAATGGCGTTCCCGAGCTGGGTGTCCGGGTTCATGTGGGGCTTGGCGAACACGGGATTCTTTTACAGCCAGGCAAATCTTGGATACTCGGTCGGGTACCCAGTTGTCAGCATAGGACCGACGCTGGTGTCCAGTGCATGGGCCATCTATTTTGGTGAGATGAAGGGGCGGAAGAACCGGCTGTTGCTTGCTGCCAGTTTCTGCTGTGTCATTGCCGGGGTTATTATGTTGCTGTTCAGCAAGCTTGGATGAGCATCACAGCGACAAAACAAGCAAGCATGCAAACAAGCAAGCATGCAAAAATAAAAAATACATAAATGAAAAATAGAACCTAAATCTTTCATATTATTATGACTAAAGGATTGGGAGGAAATTCGAGGAGAGGAACAAAAAGAAGAAAGAAAAGAAAAAAACAGCAACAAAAACGAAAGAAAGACGAGAAAAAGAATGAAAAATATACAAAGACGCAATACTGCCAGAAAAACAAAACAACAACCGGGTGTGTCACCGCTTTCCTTCCACGGATAAATTCTTTGCACAACAGACGCGCATGGAGCGGCAGTAATCTGCAAGACGCGCGACTTCGATCTGAACCGCACGGCAGCTGCTCCCGAACTCTGCATCCAGCGCAAACTCTGCAAACACGCCGCATTCGAGATGACGCAGGTACGTCGCAAGGACAACCGTCGTCAAGACCATTGCCCAGTGCTCACACAATTCCGCATCCGCTACACTGCGATCGCCTGCCAGATCCTCGCGAACCTGGTTGAACGACGGAGAGGAATTGATCCGGTCCAGCACAAGCGGCAACATGTGCTGGAATAATCGAGTCTGCTTGATTTCTCGAGAGAACTGTGCGCACCGTGACGCATTCTTTTCCACTCGAATAAGACCCAACACATCCGACGGTGCATAATCCACGACCACGGCAGCCAGCATCGCCAGCGGGCTACTCTGTGACGCGACGCTTTGCGCCGCCGGTTCGTGGGACTGCGATTGAATTTGCTGGGATAGCTGCTGAGCTAGCTGAACTTGTTGAACTTGGGCATTCGCGCGTGCTCGCTGTACGGTTCTTATTTGCGCAGGCAGACCGCGATCCACAAAATCGACGACCTTTGCAACGCGCGAGTTGGCATTTTCGCAATAAATGTGCAGCGTCATATCTCTACTCTTGCATCCGTTTCCAAGTGCTAGTTTTTGCAGATCCATGTCCAAGGACGTAGCAGATCCAGAAGACGCGGTTCTCGACATGAGGAGTCCAAGTCCAGGTCCAGGTCCAGGTCCGGGTCCGGGTCCGGATGCGGGTGCCAGCCCGAGCAGTTGCTGGTTGTGTAGCAGTTGGTGTTCATGCTGGAGCTGTGCGGCCTCGAGATTTGGAGTGCTTGCGGACTGTCGAAACTCTGCAGCGCGTGCATGATCCATAACCACCCCTTCGTACCCACCAAGAGAATCGACGGATTTTGAGCATAACGCATAGCCGCGAGGCATTTTCGACTTTGCATCGATAGGCTGCAGCGATTCGTAGAGCAAGTCAAGCGGAACCCAGTAAAACGGATATTTGAAGCTTGCGGATTCGAGCAAGAGCACGAGTTTCTTTTCCTTGTGGTATCCTGCGATTGGTGAAAAGTGTCCGTCGCCCGTCTGTCCCAGGCTTTTTCTGGAGACCGACACCACCATCATGACGTCTGGATTCGAAGTTGTAGTCATGATGTCTCTTTCGAACTGTTCAATGGAGACCTCGTTTCCGATTCTCGTGGATATGTCGAGGCCAGTGCAGTGGCCAAGACATGCAAACTGCTGGAGCGTGACGCCCTCCTTGCGCACGACATCGAGTGGCGAGCAGCAGTCGAGCATTTCTTCTGTGTACCACCTCCACGGATGCTTCCAGATGCGCATGGGGTCAATTGCAAACGCATTGAGCACCATCACCAGCGACGACAGCCCGCAAAACGCGGGGTCCGACTGTGTGCGGAAGTTCTCTGCCAGCACAAAGTAGTTATTCATAAACTCCGACTGCAGCGCCTCTTTGAAAACAGCGCGGCCTGCCACCGATGCAAACGGCACGAGATTTGCCGGAAGTTGTCTCTTGTACAGGGACTGCGTCGGCGGAAGCGGCGGCGACACGCCTGGCGGCGGAAACGCAGACTGCGATAGCACTCCGTTCGACAGCTCGTCAACAGCAGGCAGCGGCGCAGTCGTCGAACACGACGAGCATATCGAGTCCATTGACGAAAACCGAGTGTGCTTGCTCTGCGTAATCAAACAAGTCTTGGAACACGGATTGCTCTGCTTCCACTGCAACCCATCTCCATCTTCTCCATCTGCGGCTGTACTGCCCATCCACTCTCCTTCGTCCTCATGGTCACGCCCATGATCATGGTCAGAAACAACTCGATACGCACTTAACGACATCACACCTCCATTACTACTATTGCTATTGTTAGTACTCATAAATGTCTGGTTTTGCGTCCCATCGGGAAGAGAGGAGAAACAGCAAAGACGAAACTTCCAAAAGGTAAAACGCCCCCAAAGACAATCTTAAGTAATAAAAAAAATCAAAAAAGTTTCGTAAAAATCCAGGAAAGAAAAAAGACTCAAAGGAATTATATCACTTTGGAAATCCAGTATAGAAACTATGAAAAACGAACCGAACCGAACCGAACCGAACCGAACCGAAACGAAACGAAACGAAACGAAACGAAACGAAAAACACGAGACACAAAAAAGAAAAGACACAGAGAACAAAGAAGAAGAAGAAGAAGAAGAAGAAGAAGAAGAAAGAAGTGTGAGGCAAGTGAAACTATGGACGGTGAAGGAGTCGGTATTAAACTGTCGGGGATTTCCTTTAAGGGAGGGCTGTTCAGTCTTATTTTAACTCCACCATTATCACCATTGTTATTTTAATTTTTCTTTTTTGATCCTGTCACACGTCAGTTGGGTGACTGCTTGTGGAACGCTTCTGGAATCTGTTGACGAAGCGCAGACTTTACAACCGCGGAGGACTCCTCTTGGTTTTTTTGTATTTTCTTTCAGTTTGTGTATTCATATTTATTCTTAGTGTTCTTATGATGATATCTGCTATTAGTGCTATTATTGTTTTCTGAATGGGTTTCCCCCCCTCCCGTTCTTCGATTGTCATTTGGGTTATTCTGTTCTTGCCGCGTCTCGGCTTGTCTCGGCTTGTCATTGGATAGTGCATAGTCCAGATTCCAGAGAAAAAGAAAAACAAAAAGAATTATTAAAGAAGAAGGAGAGCATTAAAGGGAAGGGGATAGAGCATGTTCGAGAAGAGCAAAAAGAACAAGAAGAAGAACAGGAGAAGGAAATGAGCGAGTCGATTGTGCAGAGTCTGAAGCGGCTGTTTTCGATGAATCGCGCATTAAGGTCTGTGGAGCGCGTGAACTCTGAGCTGGATTCCAAAATTGCCATGCAAAAGAGTCGCAGACAGGCACTTGATGCGCAGGCGCAGAGCGTGAAGGAAGCAGCAGTTGCAAAGACCGCCGATACAATCGAGAACGTCGCGGCCGAAGAGAAGCGCATCCATGACAAACTGCAAAAGACAGACTTCTTTCCATAGACCTCCCGCGGGGGGTTCATTCTTACTGATCTTTCCGATTGTTGCTGTAATAAATGAAAGTGAACAGTCTGTGTTTTTATACTCTGTGATGATGATGATGATTACATTCTGCGAGACGTCATAACGAAAACATTGGTGTCGTCCCGGTGGTCATTGCGGTATTGCTGCTAGTCATCGTCCGAGTCGATCGAGTCGGGCAAGTTGCGTACGTCTTCCGCATCCCTGCGTCGCACTTCTCTCTCATCGACATCATCATCCTCGTCACCAGCACCACCAGCAGTCGGCATATGTGGTTTGGCGACTTTCGAGGAGGATGACGGCTGCTGTTTCACGGACTCCTTCTTGATCTGCTGCGAGCCATTCGGCTTTGGACGCACAGAAGACGTCGCTCCCGCCGTTGATCGCGCTGACGACTGTGGCTGTGGCTGTGGCTGTGGGTGCTTGGTGTGGTTCGAGGAAGCGGGGCCGTTGTGAGCGAGTCGACGTTCGAAATCGTCAATGTCGGCAGACGTCGACACCGAGTCTACTGGAGAGTCGATCTGGTAGGTGTCCGATAAGCTTCTTTCCACACTCATGTTCACTTCTGATGATAATCCACAGAGGCGTAAGAACGGAGAAGCAGAAGAAAAATTATGAATAAAAACAAATAAATTATTACAGTAATAAAAGAAAGGAATGAGACGTGAAACGAAAGAGAGAGAGAGAGAGAAAGACGATTCAAGAAATCTGGAAGTTGTTGGGGAAAAAGACTCGAAAAGTGATAACGAATCGAGAACAGTCGAGCCGACAGATGGCAGAACACTGTATATCTATGTGGTTGTTTTTTTACAGTTGGGGATTTTTAAAATAAAAAAAAGTACTGGTGCTTAGATATAATACATCTTTTACTGTTTGTTTCTTGTTCTTTCCTCATGTTGTCATTCATTTTTCATAGAAGAAGAAGAGAGGGAATGGGGGCAGATCGGATGATTCTAAGTTCGGCGACGGCATCGATGAACGCAGGCCACCAATCGTCCTCATCGCCAACTCGGATCCACTTGCCTGGCGCGCACTTTTCGGCATATTCAACCTCGGCGGTCGAGTCCGCGGCTGCAATCCGGAACTTTGTCCGCAGCCCGCTCACAAGCTCCCGCACGCCGCTGTATCGATCGAGATTCACCTTGATACACTGCCCCGCATAGCTTGCTGTCACCACCTGCATCATCTCTCGGTTGCAGTTTTCATGATTCGCCCACAGACCGCCTGTCAGACCGAGACTGACGACCGAGACCGGCTCCTGATACAGCGTCGATGCAGGAGAGTGGATGGTTCCATCCGAGTCTTCTCCTCCTCCCACGCCATGTGCATCCGAAACACCGTGTCCGTGCCCGTGCCCATGACGATGCACATGGCTGTTGCTAAGTGTCATTGGAATTGCAGATGTTGGAGAAGCGGACATGAGAGCAGGGTTACTAAAAGGAGATGGAAGCGAAGAAGAACAGCTGGTAGAAGTAGTAGTAGTAGTAGTAGAAGAAGAAGAAGAAGAAGAAGAAGAAGAAGAGGACGAGGTGGAAATAGACGGATGGGGAACCACGACCATGAAACGATCCATTTCACACTGCATGGATGCCGGAATCGCAGCGACATTCTGAGGCCGATTCACTTTTCGCAACTTCTTCACGGTCGCCTTGTCCACTGGCTCTCCGTTCTCACCCTTGTCATTCCCTCCGCCGATATCATCGATAGAACCCATGGCGGCAGCAGCAGCGCAATACGACGGCCTTACAAACCATCCTTTGACATCCTTGTCGAACACATCCTTCTTCTTCGAGATTAAGCACTGCCGTACGCTCTGCTCCGTCACACATGCATAAATAAGTCCCGTGTGTGCCACGACACGCCCGCTGTACTCCTTCTCCACTGCCAGCGTCAATTCTCGGTACGAAAACCGCCGTTCACCCTTCTTTTCCTTGTCTGCGTTGTCCGCGCTGTCATGAGCCTGCGCGGAAGACATCATGATCGCCACAAGCGCCTCAAACAACAGCACCACAGGACCCGTCTCTGTCTTTTCACTCGGCATCCCAGAAGAAGTGAAAGCAGCGGTCGACAGAGGAAAAGTAGAAGTAGACGTAGACGAAGCAGCCGAAGTAACAGCAGCAGTCAGAGATGTAGAATTCGTAGCAATACTTTGACCAGGAGCCACAGTCGTCGTTGGAGGAAGGTAGTTCCGGAAACCAACGTACTGGTGCATAACCATAGAAGGATATCGAGAATTCGGATATCCACAGCTGAATGTCGCTCCACCCATCCGATTCCCATTCCCGCTCCCATTCGGGCTCGAAACAGTAGACGTCATCGACGAAACACTCGGCGACAGAGCCGCGGGTTGTTGTTGAGAAAATGAATGTGAGAATGCGTGGCACGGCCGCTTAGGAGTCGGAGCAGCACAGTAGAATGATGATCCCGAGGAAGAGGAAGAGGAAGAGGAAGAGGAGGAGGAGGAGGAGGAGGAAGCAGAAGAAGCGAAGGAGTAGGTGGGAGAGGAAGCGGTTGGGGAAGGCCGCTTGAGAGTCGGTAGAGGTTGGACACACCGAAACGCCATTGTCGTCGTGGTGCGGTTAGACAGTTTGATACAGAGAGAGCGAGAGAGGAAGAGAGTTTTGGGGGGAGAAAGAAAGAAGGGAGGGGCGGAAAAAAGAAGCAGAAGAAGAAGAAAGAAAGAAGGAATAGAAAAGAAGAAGGAAAAGATTTGAACGGGAAATTAAAGGAAGGAAAACCGGTCACGTTTAATATGGAGTCATAGAGGGTTTTTAATGGAGGAGGTGATGGAAAAGATAGGTTGAATCTTTGGTTTGCTCGGTATGAATCTGCTGTGAAATCTTCCGGCTGGATCCCTATTTGGAAACAATCTCTTTTGAATCTTTTCCTCCGTCCACCAAAAGATCGGTTTTCCCTGTTTTCCCTCCGCTTTTGGATCTTGGAGGGGCATTTTTGAATCTTTGTAAGGCACTTTTATTGGATCTTTTTTTAAATGCATATTTTTTCATATTTAAAAGCACTGGCTGTAGAGCACAGACGCCTCGTTTCCGAAAGAAAGGAAAACCTTTTCTAAAAATTGTGCTCTCTGTTTGACCGTTTGACCGTTTGACCGTTTGATCCATATTCATTTTTCCGCTCGCCAAAACATGAATCCTTATTGATCATCATCGGGTAAGCTGTCGCCGAAGACAGATCCGAGCCGCATGCTTTTTTTATTTCATATTTGAGGGGGGGGGGGCGAGCACCACTTCTTCAATGCAGATTGCTCTGCATCAAAAGGTCATCGCTTCTTTTTCGCTCTCCGCCTCCGATGAGAAAGGATCAACGGGTTTCTTGGGAGATGATTTGCTTTTTGATGAGATGCTTGCGGGTTCGATAATAAAAAAATCAAACAAACAGAAAGAAAAGAATGAAGAAATTCTAGACTTGACTACGGTAAGGAACATCGCGTCTCCAAAGGGTGAGATAAAACAGACTTACGATATGATCTCGTTTGTTTGATGTTCAAGGTTCATACACAAAAACGGTCAACCGTCCTTTTTCACTTCAGTTCCGCGGATTGGGTAGCGACGTGCAGCAAAGAAAGAAGCAGTGTTTCAATTGGCAGACATGTGCGCATGAGGCCATCGCGAGCAAGACCCTCATCACCGAGTTTTTTTTGTTTTTTTTGTGTAATTTAAAAAATTGATGTTTTAAAGTATTAATATGGTTTTATTAGACTGAAGTAAGGATGCGATATTCCAAGGTGATTCTGCGGTTATTGCTGTCGACGTTTGCATCAAAGTTTGCGCTGTGTTCTGTTCTCTTTGTGTTTGTGATCCATGCATTCACGGCGTCGTCTCGAGATGCAGTCCTGTTTCTGTCGCCCTGGGTTGCGCTCTCTGCGACACGGCTGCCGTCTGTGTACTTGCCGTCACGAGGAGTCCTGGTCTCTGCTTCAGACTCGGAGAACGCAGTCGTGGCGATGTACCCGCCAGACTCTTTTTCTCCGTCGTTCACATCGGTGCTTGCCGAGCGTCTGAAATCCAACATCCATGCAATGTGTGCCTCGGACGATGGTTCGCGCATTGCCGTCGTTTCGCTCCCGGAGTTCACAGTTTATGATGCTACCGACAGCCGATTTGCAGTCGTTCTCAGACATACAATGGTCAATCTGTCTGCTGCGATGATCCCGTCAAAGGCGACGTTTCGCAACAGGATCTGCGTCTGTTCGGTCGATGCAGCGTTGCAGAAGTTTAAAAACGAAGACCCAGGCGTCGTCGTCGTTGCGTGTCCGTCTACGCAGCTTTCGGTTGCCGTTGGGTTTTCCAACCGCATATGGTGGATGCACTCCGAGCTGGTCGATCCTACGAATCCGGCGAGTGCGCATGTGCATTCGCGAAAGAAGGGCAGACAATTCCCGGTCCAGTACACACTTCCCTACCGCCCACCGTGGACAGACAAGCTTTCCCTCACGTCCGATCTCGCAATCGAGCAAATTGACTTTTTTGCATACATTCGACACGTGTACTCGGGTGAACTGCTGGACATCAGGACGCTGCAACGAACTCCTGCCTCTGCACGCATGAACGAGTATTCGCAACGGCTGCGCAGCGACTTGGAAAACGGACTCGATCCATCGGGCGTCGCAAACATTGGGCCCGACAGCAAGATCAAGACGCGAGCCTGGTGGTCTCCGTTGCATTCGTACCGCGATGAAACCCAGGCTTCTCGATTGCTCCATGTGCCTGGATTTCCCCAGACATACGTGGCAGTCGGCGACCGGTTTCTCGTCGTCATCTCACAAGACTCGGCATTCCCAAGCGCGCTGCACATCACCGACGACATACCGCTGCCCGCTTCCCCTATTGCACCACCGTACGTTCTGCACGGACGAATTATGATTCCCACCGCCCGAGGTCTATTTGGTCTCCATCCCGTCAAGCTGTGATCACATTCCCGCCTTTCCCCCCTTCCTTTTTAGACCGGCCGTTTTGTTCACCATGGTCTGTGTACCTTTGTGCTTTCTTCTTCTTCTTCTTCTTCTTCTTCTTCTTCTTCTTCTTCTTCTTCTTTGGTTGTACGTTATCATTGCAAGCAAACACAAATGTTGTTATTTTTTTGTCCGGAAGAAGAGTTGTTTCAACAAAAACAAGAGAAAACACGTTTCTCACGCTTGTCATTTGACCCGCCAACCCAAAAACGTCTGATGGACGGCTGTGATATCATCGGATAGTATGGCTGATGGTGTGCAGGTCGAGGCCCAGTGAGACACTGTCGACTATCAACAAGCGATTTCTTGTAATCGATGATGGGCGCTGATGCGGATTTATAAAGTCACTTTACTCCAAATAATCTGGTTTTTTGGGGGCGCAGCATATGCGAGCCAGATGTTTGGGAGAGGCTTCGGTTGGAGGGTAATACCTTCATGCCTTCTGTTTTTAGTTTTTTCGTCTGATAGTGTTCATTACTTTTTCTTCTCTTCTTTTTTGAGTTCCGCAAAAAGGATGAGATTTAAATAAGAGGCAGATATGCTTGCCGATATTTCTTCTGGTGAAATTGTTTTGGCGCGCTTTCTCCTTTCTTCCTTTCGTTTTTCACCGGCACACCAGTGGGAATGGTCAAAATGAATAAATTAAAAAACAATCCTCCATCGGAAAGCAACACCCAGCAAATTCGGATGCGCAGTTCGCGGATGGACATTCTCGCGCATGTCATTAGCGGTGGTCCAAATGGCGGACGAGACCGGCAAGAATACATGCTCTCTTATGGATAGGGAATTTCAGGGTAGCAAGGATTTAACGGCTGTTAAAACTGACCCCGTCCTGCGCGACCGCATCCAGAGTAGTAGAAATAGCGGGGAAAGGAGATAAATGAAGACAGACTAACTATCCGTTCGTGTATCAATTCACAAGTTGATTGTCATATGCTGCTTGTTCATGATTTGTTCGTACTATGCGGAGGTCGGCGCATTCGAAAACAAAGTGAACGCGCGCGAATAAGAAATAGTACCGTCCTAACTTTACATGCATATGGACAAACAACAACAACGACAAGAAGAAGAAGAAGAGGAGGAGGAAGACGGAACGAATGAAGGAGTAAACCAAACACACTGGACACACAGTCTATCGAGAAAACGACGGAAAGACTGCGAGGTTTTCGAGCTTTCCAAAAAACAATCGCAAAGTCTCGTCACCATCATCACCATCACCATCGCGATCACCATCGCGATCATCAGAGCCGCCATTCGAACGCCGGTTCACACTCCCGTACAAGGTCCTCTGGTCGACCGTCGAGCTGTCCGTTCGGCAGAGTCCTCGTTGGGTCGAGTAATCCGATCCAAACAACAACGGGCGCACATTACCATGATTGTCGACGTTGATGTGGTTGATGGCGGCGGCGGAGGCGGCCACCTTTTTAGAGACCGCAGACGAAGCCGCAGCAGGAGAACCCACTACAGCAGGAACACTGCTGGAAAGTCTATTCTGAATCTGAGGGACCATGGATGATGTCGGTGTGTTTGAGGTTCTCTGCTTGTCGCAAGGATGCATTTCGGAAGAACAGAACGAAAAAGAGAACAAAAGGGAAGAAAGGATGGTTAAAAAGAATGGAGCGGAATTCCCCGATGTTGAAGCTCATGAGGGCTCAAGTGACTCATCTCGGCTCTGTGAATATGAAAGAATGTGAAGCATACAGAAAAGCCCCGGTCGCCCCAGGAAAAAAGAAAAAAGAACCCACTGTAGTGCATGCAGGCAAAGGCAGCCGTGGCCTTGACGCACGCAGACCTTTCCCTTTCTTCTTTCCTCTCTTCCTTTCCTCTCTTCCTTACCCCTTCTTTCCTTAACCCCCTTCTTCCCTCTCCTTCTTTCTTCTTTTTCCAAAGTTAGAACTACTAAATATATAGTGTGTGTCTTTTTCTTTCCCTCTACCTCTGTCTCTTACGTGTTCTGTGATCCGGATTGCACACCAGGGGAGAAGAAGTTGACCAACGATTACAGCTGCTGAGACTGCCAGGACTAAAACTGCGGCGAGTATCGTTCTTTTTTCCGAGAGCAATGACGACGACGATGCCTGCAGAGGCACCGGTCAAGGTGTTTTCCGAGTGCTCGATTCAGGATGCATCGGAGAATACAGTGTCGGTGACCTCGCTGCTGACCGATTCTGGAAAGCCGACTGCCGTTGCGCTTGTTCGCCATTTAGGATGAAATATCTGCCTCGCATTTCTTGCAAAATGCAATGCCCGCCACCAAGAGTTCATTGATCGTGGACTCAATTTCTTTGCTGTTGCACCCTCCAAGGCATCCCACGTGAAGGGGTATCTCGAGGATGAGCCAGACACAAAAATCAAGTTGTATGCGGATCCAGACAAGTGCATGTTCAAAGCCCTGGATCTCAAACGCGGATTTTTCGCTACCATGTTTTCAAAAGCAGGCTTCAAGGCGTACGGAGACGCCAAGAAGGACGGCTTCAAGGCAAAGGGCCTCTATGGAGACGCACTCCAACTCCCAGGATTCTTAATTTCGTCCAAAGGCGGATCAGAATTTGTCTTTTATCACCGCGGCGAAAGCTCGGGCGACCACGGCGACCTGGACGGCATCTTTGCTGCATACGACGAGTATGCAAAGAACCAAAGCTCCGCATAATCGTTGTCTGTTGTCTGTTGTTGTTGTTGTTGTTGTTGTTGTTGTTGTTGTTGTTGTTGTTTCTTCTTTTCCTGACAAGCGGGAAATGCATCCAGTTGCCATACGTCGTTGTGTGTGCTTGTATGCATATCTTTTGGATCTGGGATTAAGGACTTCGGGTTATTTGGGATTTGGTTTGGAGTTGGTGAGGATGGATCCATGAGCGTAGTTTCGAATCACAGAGAAGACGCGGTCTGCTTTTGCTCGAGTTTCTTCTGTGTGTTCTGTACGACGTCTGCAGCGAAAATCGTGATCGAGGGCTGCACTGACTGAACCGACTGTGTTTTCTTCTGTTGTTGAAAAAGAGCCGATCCACGTGGATGCACAAGAGAAATGACATCTGTGGCGGGTGTCTTGTGCAACCAGTTGGATAATATTTTTTTCTTCTCTCCGGCATTCTTCAATGGAAAAGAAAACACCTTCGAAAACGCAATGGATCCTTCCACTAGCTCTGAAATCATTTCAATTATGCCCGTCTTTCTTTCCCATCCTTTCTTCATTAATTAATTTTAATGATGAATAACTTAAATAAAATACACCACAAAAACCCATAACCAACAAAACAACAAGCTAGTCCTTTTGT
Organism: Andalucia godoyi; assembly: GCA_009859145.1. Taxonomy (NCBI): domain Eukaryota; class Jakobea; order Jakobida; family Andaluciidae; genus Andalucia; species Andalucia godoyi. Next base: position 212,587 of record VRVR01000040.1, read on the forward strand.
TTTTCTTGTTTTTCCTGTCGAAGGAAGTGCCCCCTGCATTACTAATATATATATGTGTGTGTATAATATTTTTTTGTGCGGGCCACAAAAGCGAGATAAGAGCAGCACCCCAGAGAACTCCGCAGAGCTGGGAATCGTCCCAGTTTGGAAAAAGGCCGGAATCTCTATTCTCCAATGCAGAAATATCGCCGCTCTGGACTTTCTTGAGAATCCAGACTTCCACTTTATTCCAATTGTTGTTGTTCCGCTTTTACTTTCAGCTTTCCTTATTGTTTTAAACTTTTTTGCGGTTTGATTAACACTATAGTAGGAGAACGGTGAGCAAAAAAGAAAAAAAAGAAAAAGAAAAAAAAGAAAAAAGGATATTAATTAATTACAACAATTAAAACAATGTCAGTGGGTATGTGGGTTGTGTGCGCCGTGCTTTTGGTTACGGCGGCTCTGGCGTCTGCGGCGGGGTCGCTGACGAAGCTGAATATCGAGGCAAACTCGGTGACGGTGTCTGGCATATCGGCCGGTGCGTTTTCTGCGGTACAGTTCCACGTTGCGTATTCGAAGCTTGTGAAGGGTGCTGGTGTGGTTGCCGGTGGTCCGTTCTATTGTGCACAGGGACAAGTCACGACGGCTCTTACCACCTGCATGGCGGCGCCGGCGATGATCAACGTCGCATCGCTCGAGTCTGCGGCAAAAGACATGGCAAAGCGTGGTGCGATTGACCCGATCGAGAACATCAAGGGCGCGCCCGTCTTTATCTTTTCGGGTTCTTCAGATACCGTTGTTCAGCCAGGAGTCGTCAAGGCTAATGCAAAGTGGTACACTGACATGGGCGCAGACGTCCAGACTGAATTTTCCGTATGCCTTCCTCTCTCGCTCTCTCGCTCTCTCTTTGTCTCTCCCATTCGTCGTTTACTTGGTTTCTCATTACTCATATCGTATCATGCATGTTTCTTGTTTTTCCTCTCTCTCTCTCTCTCTCTCTCTCTCTCTCTCTCTCTCTCTCTCTCTCTTTCTCTCTCTCTCTCTCTCTCTCTCTCTCTCTCTGCGTGTGTGTCTCTTTTCTGATTCCGGATTAGATCAATGCGCAACATTCGCAAGTGACAAACGACTACGGATCAACTTGCCAGTACCTTGGAAAGCCGTTTGTGAACAACTGCAACTTCGACGCAGCAGGCGCAATCTTGAATCATGTTTACGGAACTCTGGGCCGTGGATCGCTGGTGGAGGCCAATCTCAAGACGTTTGACCAGTCGACGTACTTCCCGACATACATCGGACTGAACGGTCTTGGAAGAACCGGATACATCTATATCCCAACTGCATGCTCCCAGGGCGAGTCATGCAAGCTGCACTTTGCGCTGCATGGATGCTCCATGCGGTACTCAGACATTGGTGATGCATACGTCTTGCACGGAGGATACAACCAATGGGCAGAAGCTTCCAACATCGTGGTCGTCTATCCCCAGTTCGAAGCAAACATGCTCAAGTCAAACCCGAATGCCTGCTCAGACTGGTTCGGAACCACCGGGTCAAACTATGCAGAAAAGGGCGGCGTCCAGAACGAGTTCTTCCGAAACATCGTCACCGCCCTCGCCGGGTTCTAACCTTTTTTTTTTTTTGTTGAATTATTTATTTATTTTAAATCCCCGTCTCGTATCCCGCCTCTTTCCCTTTTGTTTTATTCATACTATTATCATTATGATGATGATTGCTTTTTATTTGTTATTCTTGTCACTGGTTTTATTTTGTTTCTTGTTTCTTGTTTTATTGTTTTGCGTTGTCGTATTCTGCTACTGCTTGTTGTTGTTCTTTCTTTCCTGCTGTAGTTAGTGGACTACGACTCACAGCTCTCCTTTCTCCTTTCTCTTCCTTTCTCTTTCCTTTCTCCTTTCTCTTCCTTTCTCTTCCTTTCTCTTCCTTTCTCTTCCTTTCTCTTCCTTTCTCTTCCTCTCTTCTCCTCTCTTCCTCTCTTCTCCTCTTTTTTCTTTTTGTTGTCGGATTTATATCTCCCGTTGTTCTGATTCTTGTTTGTGTGCGTGAATGTTTCGATTATTGAGGGCGCATGGTATCCAGAGTCATGTGCGGATAGCAAAGGAGTCGCTCTCTATGTTTTCTGCACCGACGAAACGTGTCGACTCTGTGTTGCTTGTTTCGCGCTCCTTTGCGTCTTTTCTTGGTGGACAAGATGCACGATTGAAGAGCTCAGAGGCGCTTGCAAACATGTTTCCAGATAACAGTGCGCAGCAAGCTCGCTATTTGAAGCAACTGCGGTCGGTCGATCCAGAGTCGGTAGTCAAGCGGTATGAATCGCTCAAGTACGCATCTTCGGCGGATGCATATCAAGAGTATCTGCTGGCATGCGGTGCTTTGGGAATGCTGAATAGGGCGATTCCAGACTATGGGAGCAATACGTCGGTCTCGAAGCTCACAAGCAGCAGCCACATGAACTATCCGGGAAATGTCGCTACTGCGCAGAACCCAATGATGATCGGCAGCAATCCTGCCGCGTTCTCATATCCGCCTCCACCTGCCCCTTCTTTCCAGCAGCAGCAGTATCCATATTCATCATCGCAACAGCCAGTTCAGCAAAATCAACATCCACAAATGCAAATGAATATGAATCCTGCTGCTGGATATCCGACGTTCACAGCGAACTTTGCGGGTAGCGGCGGAAACCCGCCGAATGTGCCGGAAGTCGATTTCAGCAAGCCAATCAATGTTGTGTTGGCGGAACCGTCGACGTCATCACAGTTCTGGAGGACAATCAAGATGGCGGTTACGGGAATCATTCTTGTTTCTGCAATGGGCGTTTTTGTGGAAGATCGTGCGGGGCTGTCGCGGAACATGTCGTTCAATCCAGAAGCCAACGCACACAAGCCAGTGGATGTCCGTTTCGAGGATGTAAAGGGATGTGATGAGTGCAAGAGCGAGGTCATCGAGGTTGTGGACTTCCTCAGAGATCCTGCAAAGTTTACGAGGCTCGGCGGAAAGCTGCCCAAGGGGTTGTTGCTCGTGGGGCCGCCTGGCACGGGAAAGACGCTGTTGGCGAAGGCGATCGCAGGAGAGGCAGGAGTTCCTTTCTTGTATGTCTCGGGTTCGGAGTTTGAGGAGATGTTTGTTGGAGTTGGTGCCAAACGGGTGCGCGAATTGTTCGCGGCTGCAAAGAAGTTTGCACCTTGCATTGTGTTTATTGATGAAATCGACGCAGTGGGAGCAACAAGAAACCCGCGCGATCAGCAGCACTTGCGAATGACGCTCAACCAGCTTTTGGCCGAAATGGACGGATTCAACTCGCAGGAAGGGATCATCGTCATTGGAGCGACCAACTTTGCGCAGGCGTTGGACAAGGCCTTGATTCGTCCGGGTCGATTTGACCGAACGGTTGTCGTTCCTGCACCCGATGTCAAAGGCAGAGAAGAAATTCTCAAAGTGCATTTCGAGAAGAACAAGGTCCCGCGCGATGCGACTGTCAACTTACAGATGCTTGCAAGAAATACCCCTGGTTTCTGCGGAGCGGATCTTGCGAATCTGGTCAACATTGCAGCATTGCGCGCTGCACTGAAGAACAAACAGGCGGTTTCCGTGGAGGAAATCGAGTTTGCCCGAGACCGGATCCTCATGGGCATTGAAAGAAGCTCTTTTAAGCAGTCTCCAGAAGCAAAGCGTCTGACTGCGTATCATGAAGGCGGACATGCGCTGGTCGCTCTCTTGACCGAGGGTGCTTCTCCGATTCACAAGGCAACCATTGTTCCTCGTGGCCAGGCCCTGGGAATGGTGCAGCAAGTTCCAAAAGAAGGAGAAGGAGAAGGATACACTCGCAAGCAGATGAGGGCAATGGTGGATGTCTGCATGGGTGGACGTGTTGCGGAGGAACTCATTTTTGGCCGCGATGAAATTACTACGGGTGCATCATCTGACATTGAGCAGGCGACCCGCATTGCCCGAGAAATGATTACTAGATACGGGATGAGTGACCTGCTAGGTCCTGTGGATTACGCCCAGAAGGAAGGTTCTGTAATCTCGGAGGAGACCAGGAAGCAGATCGAGGTTGAAGTGCGCGAGATGGTCGCGCAATCCTATGAACGAGTCCGGAGATTGCTCAAGTCGAATGAAAAGGACCTGCATTCAGTGGCGAAAACATTGCTAGACAGGGAAACTTTGACGGGCGTCGAGATCATGAACCTCGTCCAAAAGGGACCGCATTACATTGCTTCAAACACAGCAAAACTTGGCTCGGTCCGCGACGCACCGACTGCTCCCCCGGCTGCTCCTGCGAAGCCAGCGCAAAAGGCAAAATCCAAACTCTTAGAGGCCTAATTGTAAAATGCAACAACTCGACGAACAATCAAGCCAAACAGGAAAAAAGCCTCCACCACGGGAAGAACATCTTTGTGGCTATACGCGTGTTTCTTCTTCTTCTTCTTCTTCTTGTTGTTGTTGTTGTTGTTGTTGTTATTATTATTGTTGTTGTTGCTGCTGTTAAAGACCGATACCTGTGTAGTGGTACCGTATCATGTCCGTCGGGTACCTCCAGAGACGGAGCTGCTCAGTGGAGCTCAAATCATCTCTGACCTTCACCCATTGATTCCAGTCCGCTCCCTCCGAAATCATTCGTCGAATCAACGCACCATCCACTGTCGGTCGCGATTCTCTTGACGCTTCAAATGCGCTTGCCTCTCTCTCCACTTCCTGCGACAGTTCCGGATCGTCCGACACGGAGACATCCGGAAACACAACCAATGCGCGCATTGCCCACCACGAGCCGAACGACGGATGCCATGACAGCCAAGCAGTTTCCACAAAATGCGCCAACCGTGCTTGGTGGGCAAGGCGCAGGAAGTCCAGTCTGGTGTCACTGTGCATGTCGTACACCCACCGGACAGCGGCAGTGGAGCTGTCTTGGAGACCGACTGCGTGTGCAGCAGCACGCACTTCGTCGAGCGCATCCTGGATGGAGCTACAGCAGTACTCGTCGACTGGGTTGCGGGACCTTTTCGCTCGCGCGTACTCTGCAAACGACGGCCATGCAGACTTTGTGTTTCCGATTAAGAAACACAGCGCATCGCTCTTGGACACGGACGGGAAGTTCGGCAACCGTACCCAGTTCGCTGGAAACGCATGGCACACATCCAGTTTGCAGTCCACTTGGAGCTTGCGTCGGAAAATCTGTAGCAAGGTTGACCCAGACATGTCGCCGACACTCGTTTCTTTTTATACTCGCGCGGCTGCACAGTGCACGTTGCGGTTGCAGTTGCCCCGAGGTTTCACCAAATTGCTCTCGTGCGAGCTTGGGCGGGGTAGCGGATGGGTCTCTCCAAAACAACTGCACTCTCTATACTCTGTAGGTACGGCCATACTAGAGTGAAAATACCGCATCCCGTCCGATTTGCGAAGTCAAGTGCTCTCAGGCTGGAGTAGTACTGAGGTGGGTGACCACTCGGGAATTCCCAGTGCTGTACTTTTTTACGACTTTTTGCTTCTGTTGCAGATTTCAAATGTGGTCGCTCCGCTTTTTGCTGCGTCTGTGGCTTTAGATTTTTTTAAAAATATAATATATATTTAATTTACATTTTAAAGAGTTAGCTTCAGGTCACTGCGTTCTTTTTCTTCCCAAGCCCTTCAGATATAACCCAAGGAAAAGAAGATGCGTCGAGGTGGTTCTCTGCAGAAAGGGAAGCCGGGGTTCAAGTACGGTGCATACAAGCTGTTTGTGATATCGCTTGTATACGTCATTATTTCGTTTATTGTGACGATCGTTGCAATGTCCACTCGTGGGTGGCTCTATCAAAAGCTGGAGACTGGCGAGCTCGACAAGTACACCAACGTCGGTCTAGTGGACTACACGATCGAAACAATGGGTGCTGTGAAGTCTCATTCGTCGCATCTCATCCGCGACTTGTCCGGAGAAAAGGCATCCGACATGATTTCAGCGTCGCAGCAGACAATGGTGTACCTTGTCTTTGCACTGTTCCCTGCATTGGCGTACATGGTCTTTGCGGGACTGTACATCCGGTCTCTTGGAAACAAGCGGTGGGAAATCCCAATGCTTGTTGCTCTCGCAGTGCACTTTGCATTGATTGTTCTTGCAGTGATTGTCTATGGGTCGCTGCGACCGCGAGGCCCCACTGTTGTGTTTGCAGGATTCTCGTTCCTGTACTCATACATTATGATGGTTACGAATGCAGTGTTTCTTGTGCCCTGCATCATCTTCCATGGTTTAGAAATCAGATCGCGGTATTTCGTAGAAAAGAAGCTGGGTTGGCCGTTCCGCATTTAGCTTCGCTAGTGGTGCTCAAGATAGGAACAGGCTGTTCTCGATACCTGCGCAATCATCGCCGCCGTTTGGTCCAGAGACGAGAACGGAGACCCGGAGGGGGATAGAGCGCTTGGTTCGGATGATCGATAGTGGGCTACGAACTCCACGCTCCCGTCTCTTCCAACAATCTCTGGAAACACAATCTCACTCATGGCGAGTTTGGGACCAACGATCGCAGAGCAAGTTTCTGTATGTCGGGTAAGTATGGCTTGGAAGAATGCTTCGTCCTGCTTGGGAACGATCCTTTTTCGTTTCCCGGTGTCCAACAGCTCCAGTTCATATTGCGGCTTCACGAGCATAATCAAATGCTGAAGCGGCACTGCTGCGAGCTGGCCGGACTTGGCAAATGCTCCAAGCAACTTTGAAACGGAAATAAAAGACACATCGATCGTCGCAATGGTAGTTTTCTCTAGATGATGTGCAGCATCGGCCATTCGCATGTTTCGGAAGTCCGTTCCTTCCTTCACGGTGACGCGGGGATCGCAGCGGAGCGAAGAGTGCAGCTGTTCGGTCCCCACGTCACATGCAATGACGTGCGAAGCACCTCTGCGCAGCAACTCGTGGGTGAACCCTCCGGTGGAAGACCCGATATCGAGACACGTCTGTTCGTGCACATACACCTGGTGCTTGAACATGTCCAGCGATTTGCGGAGCTTGATTGCTGCCCTGGAGACCGCGCCAAAGCCATATGGCCCTTCGGACACGTCGATCGTCACCCTGGGCCGCAGCAGATTCCAGTCAGCGACCGTGGAGGGAACCAGCTTCGTAGGAACGCACGCACTTGTTGCATTCGGCGCACATACGTCAAGCACCACCTTGCCGAGTCGAACAAGCTCTGCTGCATGGACTCGCGTGGATGCAAGTCCTAGAGTGACCAGAAGCTTGTCCAGGCGCATGCAGTCCTGTTCGCACAATCAAAAAAAAAACCCCCCCTCCCTTCCCCTCTCCAACCTTTTTTAAAAGTTATTATTATTTAATTGATATTAGTACATATAGACAAGATAACGAAAAAGATTGAGCGGGGAGGTTGTGTCACTGTGTGTCACCGCGCGTCAGTCCACAAAAAAGGAATTGCTGTTGCACCTGTTCCGGTTTTATTTTCCGCCACGCTCTTGCCTCTTTCCTTTGGGTTTACTTCTCTCTTTTACTTACGATTCTTCCTATACACTTTCATCCCCCCTTCTTTTAAAATTGTCCGAGAGGGCCTCAGCGGGTTTATTGCCATGACATCCTATGCCCCGCTTGACATCAAGTCTCCCAACCGCCGCAAGGTCGCTGTTGCAGGAGGTTTAATATTTCTGTTTGCTGCGATCGGAACATTGGTTACTGTGTCGATCCTCGGATCCGAGTCGGAGAGCTTTACCTCGCAGGATGCAGCCAAGACGCAAGCCCTGCATTCACGCTTGCATGATGCCGTGCAGAAGTCGCCGAGTGCACTGCAACTGAACGACCAGCTTCTGAGCTCTGACGTTTCCACCGTGTTTTCCAAGGCACTCGGGTCGCCTTCGATGTCTGTGACCAAGCCGTCCGTGCAACTCATCCAGTCTGCAAAGTCGCAGCAGTCCGTTGTTGTTTCAGGGTCGTCAGTATTCCGAAACATCCATGTTGACTCGACGATTCAGCTGACGTTCGTGAACAGCAAGTTGGTAGTTGAAGCAGTCGGTGCGGTGGTAGCGCAGGCTGATAAAGACGCCATCGTGCATCCTGAGGTCCGCGCAGAGAATATCCAGCTGCGAATGTCTCGTGATGGAACATTGAGCAAGGCATGCATGGTCTCCTTTGGCGGTTCCAAGGTAGAGGCTTCTGCGCCGTTCGAATCGTCCAACTTGCGTTTCCCTCTTCCGGATATCACAATCGGAAAGGTCAAGCTGACCAAGATTGATGCGACGATCCAGAAGTCACCGCTTGAGTTTTCAATGACTGCTGTCGCGCTCGTTTTGTTCCCGGACGCTGAAGGTCGCGATCTGCAGTTTGATGTATCTGGAACTGTTGGAAAGGATATTCTTCAGTTCTCAGGTTCTCAAGACGGCCAGTGGAGTCTTTCCGAGGAGGTCACTCTTGAAAAGCTTGCAATCTCCTATGATTCTACAAAGGACGCTGGTCTGATCCAGGGCGGAGTAGGCTTTGGAAAATGGGCCCTCGTTCTGCAGTTTGATTTCAGCAAAAGCCAGGACACGACTGCGGATATTGCCTTTGTTTTGATGCCCGAAGTTGGATCTTCTGTTCAGCTTTCTGGTCTTCCGGGATCAGCAGCTGTTGCTGATCCTTCGGGATTTTCGGTGTCCAACGCAGCAGTTGTGATCGCAAACTATGCTGGTAGCCTTGCCGTGTTTTCAACAGGATCTCTTTCGTTCGTCGACGGCGTGACGATCACGTGCGAAGCGTCGTTGGATGCTGCATCTTTGACCCTGACGGGCACGTATATTCCGAAGTCCAAGTCTTTCGAATTGGAAGGTGATTTCTCCAACTTTGTTTTGGGAAAGGATCTGACTCTCACGGGAACTAAGTTCGTCGTCCAGTCCCCGGCTCAGCCCGTGTTCTCCATCCAATCTGCACTTACTTGGGGCTCATTGACTGTTAATCTGGTTGGAACATTCTCGAACTCGGATATTGTCTTTGCGGCCTCGACTATGGGAACGGTTTGGCACATTCCTGTTGGAAAGGATGGCATCGATGTCCAGAATGTTCAGTTGAATGTCGACTACCACCGCCAGACCAAGACCACGTCTGCGGATGTTCAGGGATCTGTCGTGTTTGGCCAGGGCGTTACGTTGAACGTGGATATGAAGTATCCTGCGGATTCTTCTTCTGCACCTGGATGCTATGCTTTGACTGTGTCGACTTCCACACAGCTTTCGGTGTCAAACGTTCTTGGAAAGATGCTGTCGTCGAACGACATTGCATCTGCGTACGTTGAGGATGTCCAAGAGTTGTTCGCCGCTTCTCTGGAGTCCATGACCTTTACCATCTGGCCGAACTGCGACTTTGTCTCTCTGGACGGTGTTATTGCAACCAAGGTTTTTGGAAACTCGGAAGCCACCATTACTGTTCAAAAGTACGCTGGTGTCGGACAAGTTGTGGACTCGATTGCCGCAAACCTGAAGACCAACCCTTCGGTCACGGTCTCTCCGGGAGTAACATCAACGGTGAAGGATGCGCTTGCCGCGCTTTCTGGAGCAATTTCGTCTTCACAGGTTTCGACAGTTTTTGCGATTTCCCAGCTCTCCGATGTTGCAATGTCGACTGTGGTGCCGGAGCTTGTCTCTTCGTTACCGTCAACGTTGCTTGTTCCGTTCCCTGGTAATGCCGAAGTGTCTGCATCGCAAGTGCTCGACGCTATTGAAGCTTTCCTTCCCGTCGGAACTCGCGTCACATGCGATGTTTCCGGTGACTGGCACTTTGAGTTCCACGTTAAGCCGGTTTCCCAGCAGTATCCGATCAACACACCGCCAGGCCTGCACCTGACGTCACCTTCGTTTGCTCTGACGTCTGCGTCCATGGCACTGACTTTGGATATTACCTTCATTGCCAAGCAAGGACTGAACTTCAATGCCGAATTGGATGTCGCTCACTCCACGCACGCTCGTTTGCAGAAGCTTGCAACATACATGGCCGCTGGGTGCCAATCGGTGTCGTACGAGATTCAAGGATCCATCACGAAGACTGCATGGTCTGTGGCTTTCGAAATCCCGAAAGGTTGCATTTCTCTGAATCACGACGAGTATGAACTTTCCGCGGTCACCGTCCAAATTCAGGATTCCGAGCCCCAGTTGACTGTTGATTCGACGCTGATGGTTGTGAAACAGAACTATGGATTTGCGGTTTCAGGAACGGTTGATGATAAGGGATTTACCTTGAATGGCCAATCCGATGGTACGATTCAGCTGAACGTCGGTCACGATCCGCTGACTGTGGATTCCCTCTCCATCACGGTTTCTGACGAGTCTGGAACATTCGACACAGACATCAAGGGTTCCGTGACCATCAACGAACATGCTCATTTCTCAGTGGAGTCCAAAGTCGACTCCGCCTCTGGCTTCTACTTCTCCGGACAACTTTCGTACGACCAGGGATATGCACCGACGCTTGCTGACCTCGTTGATCGTTTGCTTGGATCTGCCTCTTTCCAGAGCGATATTCCGATGCCCAACGATTTCCGGTCTCGTGTCTCTGCTGTTCAATTCATTGGCGGTGATGTGACTATCCAGTCGCAGCCGCCGACGTTCAAGTTGGACGGAAAGGTTTCTGCCTTTGGTGAAGAGCTTGATTTCTCGCTCTCCTACACAAATGGTCAATTTGCTTTTGCAATCTCGTTCGCTCTGAAACCAAACTTCCAGTTCTCCGACATTTTCCCAGATATCAAGTCGCTGGATGATCTCAAGACCATGTCTCCGGCCGTGATCATCGCAAACGCAGAGTCTGAGATGAATCTCCCGGGCGGTTCGATTAGCTACTCCGCATCTCAAGGTCTCAACTTCGTTGCAGGGCTGCAACTGGATCCGACCAAGCACGCGCAAGCTCAAATCGGGAAGTGGACTGGAAAAGACGAGTTCCTCATCGAAGGTGTGATTGTGACGGAAACGAACTTCAAGCTTGTTGCCGATGCGCAGGTTGACTTCACACTGTTCCACCGCGCCGACATGGCGGATGCAGGAGTTTTCTTTGCAATCGATGGTACGGATGTCAAGGTTGGCATTGACGGAAAGCTGACGTTCTCCCTGTCTTCGCGCGCAGACGACGATCTCTCGTTCTTTGGAGACCTTTTTGTTGACGAGGAAGGCGCTGGTTTCGACGCCGGAATGACGACACCGTGGTCCAATCCGTTCGGCATCCCGGGTGTCACTCTTGACCAGTGCGAGGTTTCTCTCACGTTGAGCCCTGTTTTTGTCCCGACACAGTTCGGCATTTCCGGAGGACTCAAGATCGGTTCTGTTGGTGGCGACGCATTGGTTTATGCAGACGTTGGTGAGCTGCAGAAATCTGTTCTTGCCGCTGCTGTGGAGAACATCCGACTCGGCGATATCACGGAGAGCATTTTCGGCCACTCCAATGTTCCCGAGACTCTTGCCAAGACGGTCTTTGACGTCTCCATGCAAGACGCAGATGTTTCTATCAACTTTTCCGGCGAAGATCTCGAATTTGATGGAAAGACCTATGACCAAGGATTCAAGCTCGATGTGGATATGCTGGATCTGTGGGAAATCATCAAGGGCTCAGCGCATGTCGACATTGATCCGTCGCACGGTGTTTCGGTTTCGGGTTCCATGGACCCCGTTCACTTTGGCGATGTCCTGGATGTCTCCGAGGTCCAATTAGACATTGTGCTGATGAATAACCAGCCTCCCCGCTTCGGCTTCGATGGCGCGGTTTCGATTCTCGGTGCTTCGATGGCTGCCGATATTCAGCTGTCTGATACTTCCGCGATGGTGTATGTGGAGTTCAAGCTTGGTTCTCTGCTCGATTTCTTGATGAACTGCTCTGCTGCTGGATCGGATTTTCATCACCCCACGGACTTCAGTGTTCTTGCGGAGCTCAATGACGGCCTCCTTGACTGGGTCTCCACCAAGATTCCCGAGTATGCTCAACAGGCAAAGGCAGATGCAGACAGTGCGTTCGACAAGGTGCTTGCAGATCTCCAGGACAAGAAGAATAGTCTGGATTCCATCTCTGCCGAGATTGATGCGATCAAGGCACAGGACCAGCGCGATCTTTCTGCCGCAGAACAGAAGTTCCTTGACGCCAAGGCAGATGTTGTTCGATTCCAGTCTCATGTGGACGAGCTACAGAGCTCGATCAACGCCGACGAGGATGCCCGCTCGCACTGCAAGTGGTACCAGCTGACGTGCAAGGGTTGGTATGACGTGAAGATCGCCGCCTTGTGGGTTGCGAAGCATGTGGCAGACGGAGTGTTGGAGGTAGCCGTTGGCGTTTTGGATGTTGCCGAGGCAGCACTGGAGAAGATTCCGGAAGTCGATCCGCGTGTCCTGACTCTTGAAGCAGAGCGTGGAGTTGCTCTTGCCGCAATCTCCGTTGCAGAGGCTGCTGTGGAGGCTGCCGAGTCTGTGACCAATATGATCGACAACACCATTTCGTGGGTCGCCCGTGGCCTGGGAAAGGTCTTCAACATTGAACATGCTCTGTTGTCGGGATCCTTGTCGAAGATCAAGGCCGGTGATCTCGCCGACGTCCAACTGGAGGGCTACTTCCTTGGAAAACATGTTGATTTCAACGTGGACATCAACCTTCAACTTCTGGATAACTTTGCAGCCGACATCTGGCATGCATTGATGAAGATGTTTTGATCCAGCAGCAAGGTGTTCTTCCCACCCCTTTCGTAAATAAAAAAGAGGACGTTTTAATTTTTTGTCCACAGCTGTACATAACGTTATATGTATTTTTCCAGACGCCTAGCATCAATTTCAAGCGTTTTTTCAACATAGTCTCAAGTTCGGTCGCTGGAAAAAGGAAAAAGAGGGGGAGGGACCAGGTTCGTTCACTTCACACTTCACTGACCATAAAGACGATCCCCTTTTTATAGTATGTATTTGTGATCCCAAAGCCCGTTTTGATTTCTTCAACTTTATTAATATAATTAAATTTATTATTATTACTATCATTTATTTTATAATAATAATAATAATAATTTTTGTTGTTGGTGATTTTCTACACAAGTTTTTTTCACTCTTGTTATTGTTTTACTGTTTTGGTGCTGGATTCTTATTCTTCTCGAGATTGTCGATGTTTGCGAATCGTGTGATACCGTCGACGGGGGAGCTGACATGGAACAGTCTTCCGGCGACTTTTCCATCGGACCAAACGAGCCGGATCCGCGTTGCTGCATTGACGTCGCAGCTGCATTCGCTGACAAAGTATTCCATCGAGCTTTTGGCAGAACTGTCGTCGGAAGTTTCAATGACGACTTCGAACCTTAATAAGCTTTCGAGACGCACAGAAAATCTGTTTTCGCTTGTTTCTGGCGCGAATTCACCTTCTCAGACATCGCGAATCCCGGATCGAGTCGATGTTCTTGCCCCATCCTCGCATTATTCGAACCCGATGAACCTTGCAGGACCACCATTTCTGGAAGATTCGATGCCGCTGGGGTTGAAGGAAGCGTATGAAAGCGCAGAGGGCCCTCCAGCGTTGCAGACGCTTGATGTTTACGAGCCGAGCGGCAAATCCAGTGTGAAAAAGTGGTCGAATCCGTTCCGACTGTTTGAGGAATGGGCGAACAGCGAGAATGAAAGACAGGAGAAGGAGCGCGAGTTGCGAAAGGACAGAAAGCGGAAGGAACGACAGACTCGGAAGCATCATGATAAGCGAACGCTTCCGTCGATCCAAGTGAAGAAGTTTGAGAATCCAGAGGGACTCGGTCCATCCAAACAACATCCTCCTCCATCATCCGCATCCTCTACTACTTCTTCCAATGCACAATCTTCTGGAGCCAATGGCAACATCTCGTATGCAGCATACACCGCAACCACGACCACGAATGCAAGTGCAAAGCCCAAGAGAGATGAGGAGCCAATGGTCGTTCAAAAGTCGTCTGCAGACCAGCCGGCCCACTCGCCGCCGCCCCCTCAGCTCAGTTCCAGCAACAACAATGCCCACAACCAAAGCAATGCACATCAAGCCACGAGTCGATCGACGCACAACAGCAACAACAACAACAACAGCCACAACACCAATCATGCCGCTGTGGCTGCCAGTAGCGCAGCTGCCCCTCCACCTCCCCCTCCCCCTCCCCCACAAGCCGCGTCAGCATTATCGTCATCTTCGGCGGCATCTCCGCCACCTCCGCCACCGCCTCCGCCACCTCCTATTTTACAACAGCAATCGTCAGCGTCGTCTTCTGCGCCATCGTCCAAAGGTCCTCCACCACCACCTCCTCCACCACCACCACCTCCTCCACCACCAGCACCGGCACCGGCATCAGCAGCGGCATTGGCACCGGCTTTGGGAGCAAGCCCAAGTGGACTGAAGGTGGAGATCCCGACATCCGAGGGCCGTGGCGCGCTCTTGGACTCGATAAAGTCGCCTGTCCAACTCCGAAAAGTGGAAACGAACTCGGATCGTGGGTCTGTGGGCGGAAAAGGCGACTTGTTGTCGCAGATTCGATCGGGTGCGTCGCTGAAGCGAGCGTCGGACCGTGTGCTGTCTGCTCCGAAGCCATCGGCCACGACTCCCAACACAATGCAGTCGATGGCTGCGATTCTGCAGTCCAAGTTTGCGCTTGCCCGGGGCGACGACTCCGATGACGATTGGTCCGACGATGATTAACAGAGTCGACTGCATGTGGAAATGAGAGTGCAGAAAAAGCATATAAACCCAGATCTTTTTTTTTTTAAGAATATTATTAACTAGCTCATTTTCATCATTCTCCCTTTGTACGGCAACGACGACGACAACGGTGGTGATCAGAATTGCGTAGTGTCAGTAGAAGATGTGATGCGCGACACCGAGAAAGCCTCCGATGAGAAAGATAGCTTGCGGGAAGGAGGCGAGGATGAATCCGAATTCACGCTTCTTTGGATCGGCAATGTACCCGACGAAATACACTACGCGACCGACGACCCATGCGAGCCCGAGCAAGGATCCGATTGGACCGTTCACTTCGAGACAGAACGCCCAAAGCCCACCGAGAAAAGCAGGAATGTTCTCCAAATGGTTCATGTGGACTCGGAAGAACCGCTCCAAAACCGGGTTTCCAGTCGTTGCAGATACTGCTTGCGCTTGACGCCACAAATCGTGCCAAATGCAACAGGTTCCATCCACGCAAACAGCGAAATCGCCGCCGGATGCATTCCCCAATGACAACGAACACTACGATATTCCTTTTATTCAAATAAATTAAAATAAAATAAACAAACGAAGAGTAAAAAACAAACGCCGCAAAGACTCTGCTTTGTTGCAGTTCGTTGATAAGGAAAGAATTCCAAAAGACCGACGCGCTTACATTGTACACTAATCACGGATAATCATCGCTGATCACCCATAATCAATGCTGCAACCCAAACAACATGCATAATGCGACGCGGCGGCGTGTGTATAGGGATTTCCTGATCAAAATGGGGGCGAAACGAATCGGGCATCGTGTGACGGAGTTGCTTAAGATAACCAATGCATGCGCATGGCGCGTGGCAGTGTGCTTGTTTACGTGTGCTGTTAGACTGCTTTCATCATATCGCAATAAAAGTGGCAACGGCATTATGCGGCCATGGGAAAAAGGTCCGGTGCTCGTTTTTTATTTTTACGACAGATATCCAGTGTATTGTCGAAAGAATCAAAAAAGAAATCCTCTTCCGCGAATTTCTTTCTCTTTGCAATAGCGCGTCATCACAGTTGTTATTGTGAATGTATTTCCAAAGTAAAGAAAGATAATACGTTGCTCGGAATAAGAAGAAAAGAGGGAAAGAAGAAAAGAAAGAGGCTAGGAAAGAGAGAGGAGATGTTAAAGCGATTGTTCTCGTCTGCGGCGACAACTGCGACGCGACGGTCCACAGCTCAGAAGTCGACTTCTGGAAAACCGTCTTTGGACGCGGCGTCTCGGCGCATTCTTCTTTTGAAAACGGGGAAGATTGCACGAAAGCCCCGAGCAGGAGACGCGGATTCCTCAGTCCTCGCAAGGGAACTTATAGAAAAGCCGTTATCGCAGGAGCATGCGAGCCGGTCGAGCAGCCTACTAGTATCGACGGATAAGTCACGGTCGCTCAATGCACAGCTTCGAGGCGTGATGAGCGAAGGTCCGGATGCTGTTTCGCGTGTTCTGGGCAAGATTTCGCAAGATGAGTGGAGCCCTGCTGCGCGTGCGTTGTGGGTGGATTCATGTGGGAGCGATGTCCAGTTGGCGCTGGTCATCGCTGATAAGGCGTTGGAGGGCGTTGCGTTGTCGGACATTGCGGCGAGATGCGCAGTGTCGACGTCGGTGATCCAGGTTTGCATCCGTGCGGGCGATTTTGAAAAAGCAAAGACTGTGTTTCGTGACTTGGAACGAACAGGACTTGCGATGGATCTTCCTCTGTACACTGCGTTCGTTGCAGGTGCGATCCAGACGGACCATTTCGACGATGCATGGCAGGTGTTTGACGAGATGAGAAAGTTCACGAGGAACCAGCCCGACCAGGCGATGTTTTCTCTGTTGATCCATGCGTGTGCCAGAGAGTATCCCAAGGCCCTTGCGAGTTCTGGGCTCGTCGAACGGGCGTTTTCCTTGTTTTCAGAGATGAGATCGATGCACGGATACCTGCCAAACGAAATTACGCTGAATACGCTTATGCTTGCGGCCGCGAAGTCGGAAAAGTACTGCACAAAGGCATTCGAGCTCTTCTTTCAAAACTTTGATTTGGAGCATATGCGAACCATGGGGGTGTCAGAGCCGTCGGTATTACGCGCAAAGATCAATGTGTTCACCCTGCATGCTTTGCTGACCGCGTGTGCAACTGCAGGTGATCTGAAGGCGGCGCTTCTGGTTTGGAATGCTATGAAGACGTACGTACCAGAGAGAGATTTGGCGTCATTTCCAGCGACGCTGAGCACTCTTCTTCGATGCTGCTCCCGGTTTGCGCTCAAAATTCGCGGTGTCGAAACAGGAGACATCCCGAGCACGTCATTCGCAAGAGCGTACTTGTCAGTGAATCTGAACAGCTACTATCCCAAGCTGGCGTCGATGTATACAGAGTTCCGTTCTGGTGATCCTGCAACTGCAAAGGCCGGCTATCGCACCTTACCTCTGCATTTGCGAGAACTTAACGAACCGTCTGCACAGTCTGCTTCCGAGTTGGAAGAATTCCCTGCCGTGGACATTGACGAGAAGGGTGTCATCACGTACAAAGATGCGGAGCAAGTGCAAGAAGCACTTGTGGCGCCTGCAGGTCCGGCCGTCGCTGATCTGCTGCGGGAAGTAAAGACGTGCGCTCACCAGCTTGTGACTGATATGACCCTCCCACCGTTTTCCGTTGGCAAGTCGCTGTCTGTTGTCAACAGCTTGTTGGACGCCGAGCTGTCGTGCTCGATCCCGCAAGTGTCCCCAGTGTCCAACACGGAGTCGCTGCCTGTGGAAACGCCTTCCGTCTTATTCCGTCGTCTCTTTGCCGAGGCTCACATGTCGCCGACGCTTGTCTCCTACACAATCTTGTTGAAGCATCTCGCGCGTGCGGGAATGCCAGCCGAGATTGAGAATGTGCTGGATGAAATGGATTCCATGCGCATTTCGCTTGATTTTGTTGCATGCCGCATCCTTTTTGAATTCAAGGCATTTCGAGAAGGCAACTTCCCAGCCGCCGTTTATTTCTTCAAACTGTTCCACCCCGACGCGAAACACGATGTGTCAAAGGTTCCGTTGTTCGAAGTCGTGAACTACTTGATGGAAACTCGTATGCGTGATGGTCGATTGTTTTCTCACTGGTCGAAGCAACTGCGTCAGTGCACGGCCGTGGAGCCAGAACAAAAGAAAGCGCTGGAAGCTCTCGTGAAGTCCACTTCGACGATTGCGGCTGCTGCACGTCGCCAATTAGGAAACTATCGATAAGATTTAAATTTTTTAAAATAAAAATCCAAAGCACCTTCCGATGAATCATTCATCGACGCAATCGAACCGACGAACCAACGAACCAACGAACCAATCAAGAAAGAATGCGCGTGAAGCGTCGGTATACTAGTACTATACAAACAACAATTTAAAAAAAATATAATGAATAATGAATGAGCGCGGGGCGCGGAAGAGGAAATGCTCACAGGAGCCTATAGAATAAATGACAGAAGTGGCCACCGTCAAACAACAATCTATGCGCGAACGCGTTTTGCACCTTCATTCTTGAGACCCTCCACATATTCGGGAACTTTCGACGGTCGACTCATAATCAGTGACCAGCCATACATCAGAGAGATGAAAAGGAACACGAGCCACACAAGACTGTATTGCACAGTGACCGAGAACCCGCCGCCAACAAAGAATGGACCCAGCGATCTCCAGAGAGACGAGAAGGACTGCGCTGCTCCTTGCGTCAGACCCTGACCATTTGCAGGCGCAGCATTGGTCAAGATCGTGTTGTTCACAGGAAGTGCAAGCATCAGTCCACACGACAACAACAGCGAATTGGTTCCAAACAAGAAGTAGAACAGAGCAAGACCGCCGGGGCTATCATTCATGTTGCGATACAGAAGCGAGAAAATAGGGAAGATGCCGCATGAAAAGAAGAGCATCCACGAGCCGATGCGAAAGCACGCACGAAGTTGAAACTTCCGGAGCAACCACTTAAAGCACGTGATCTGAAACAGAAAGCCAGAGAGTCCAATGAAGAAAAACACAATTCCAATTTCAAGAGAAGTCATCCCAAGCCCTCCATTTTCCACAGCCAGCGCACAGAACAGCGTGACAGCCAACAGGATTGCGCCATTTCCCAGCGACACAATGCACTGCAGAAGAAAAACCCGCAGCAATACTGCATCCGCCCAAATAATCTTGACACCATGAATGATGGCGCCCAGCATTCCAGCAAAAAAGACGATGACGGCGAAACCTTTTGAATGTTTTGGCTTCCCGTCCATTGGAGAAGACGGACCATCATGAGATGCATCCTTGACGAGAGGCTCGTGATCGTCACTTCTGGACTGCGAAGACGAAACAAGGTGTTCCAAATCACCGAGATCGTCAGTGCTCTGATGGGCACTCACGGGCTCCGAAATCCCCAGCGAATGCGGAGTGGCAAACGAGCCGTCCAAGTCTCCAGCTGCACGCCTGCCGCGCGACGGCTTGGGCAACATGGATTTGCTCGTCTCGACTCCATACTGGAATTTCGTCTCCCACCATTTGACGAACCTTGATCTGTACTGGTTTTCAAGAACAATTACCTCGTGTCGATTTCTTTTTGTCTGCGTTTCTGGTAAAAACGCCAAGCTCAGCAGCAGGATGATGAGCAAGATCACGCCGCACACGAGGCACACCAGGGCGTACGGGTTTCCACCCAGCCACCACGGGACGTCTTGGACGGAGCCCAGCATTCCACCCAACGCAGATGAAAACGATCGTCCAAATGCAAACGTGGCTCCGAGATAGGCGAACACAATTGCGCGGTTCCTGCCCGTGGTGATATCCGACATGGACGCCTTTGCTGCCGTCTGGTTGGCAGAAAGCAGGCCCTCGAGCCCACGCACCAGAATTGCTTGCCACACCGAGGTGCAAAATCCAAAAATAATCGTCGCAACCGCAGTCGAAAACATGCTTAGCCGGACGATTCCAACCCGACCCTTGGTGTCTGAAAGGTGGCCGAGATAAATGGAAGAGAAAAAGCGTCCGATCAGGTACACCCCAACTATAATGCCCACATACAGGCCTATCTCTGCATCCGACGTCACGCCCATTTGGTGTCGCATCATTTCAGGAAGCACTGGCTGAATCGCAGTTCCCGCCAACGCATCTCCAAACACCGTCAAGAACAAGATGAATATTGTAAATTTCGGTGTCTGCAGAAGAAACCGCTTCTTGTGCTCCGCATCGTCCTTTTCAAAAGGATCAGCATCATTGCTATTACCATCAGCAACTGCATCAGCTCGAGTTTCAGCATCCATGGCAGCAGACCCAATCGCCACCACCAATGCATCATGCTGATGAGCCGTCTCGGAGTCGTGGACTGCATGCCCATGCTTATCTGCGCCGATCGCCGCAGAATCCGCCTCTGGATCCGCGGTGCGGCGCACCTGCATTTCAGAACCATGTGGATTTGCCTGCTGTGTTTCAGACGAAAATCGCTGCGACTGCATATTTTTCTATGGATTATGGCAGACAGACAGACAGACAGACAGACAGAAACTGAAAAGAGAAGGTAGTTCACAGCTCTCGTTTTTTCAAGTGTTGTCGGGTTGTATATGCTCCTGCGTGAGTATGAGTGTGAGTGTGAGTGTGAGTGTGAGTGTGAGTGTGAGCATGAGTGGGCCTGCACGTAAAGAAAAAAAACGAGAGCGAGAACGAGAATCGATTGACGAGAAACAGTACGCATCAGTGGTCTTTGAGCTTTCTTGTTTGATGCGAGCGGTGATGATGCACGGTGAAGTCGGACAGGTGGCAAAATGCGGGAATTAAGCAATACAGGAAAGATTGACAGGGTCGGAAATCGGAGAGAAAGTCCTGGAATGTCCGCCTTCTTCTTTTTGTTTATGTTTACGGTTGACGATGGAGATGGTGAGGAGGAAGGGCAGGAAGAAGAAGATCGTCAGACGGGAAACTTGCTGAGCAGGTTGAGGAAGAAATCACGGAGATGCGGTCGATTTGCGTTCGGACTGCGCTTTCAAGTCAGAGAACAAGAAGGAGCAGCGATGTGCAACGCCGCCGACCACATTCTGTTTCCTCCAACGTTCATTTTTGTATATTGAATGTTGAATCGATCTCCAAAAAATAAATATATAAATAAATAAATAAAGAAGAAAAAAAAACATGCGGCTGGGATCTGTCTTCAGTGACAGCTCAGCCGATGATCAATAAACGATTCATGTTTTGGCGAGAAAGTAGTTTACAAATGTGCGCAACGTAAATCGTGTTTTTCTTTTCTTCCTTCCCCGCTGCCTCCCTCGCAGCTTACCGGCAAACCCGTTTCCAGTAGGAAACCGGGAGCTTTCCCTAACCAGTATACGTGAAGCCATCCTCAAAGTCGATCTGGAAGATCTGGTTGAAGATGGAGACGATCTGCGGGTTCGTGACCGCCAACGTAATGTCGCGATTGGCCTTTCTCCAGGTGTTCGGGTTGCTCGCAAATGTCGTGAACGTCATTGATCCGGACGGATAGTCTGTCGGCGACCAGTTTCCGGACGACAAGAACACGGTGGTTCCGTCCACAATCCAGAACTTCTCATGGTTGAAGCGGAGACATTTGGGATCGGTTTTCTTGAATGAGATTCCGGCAGCATAGAGCTTCTTGTAACATTGCTGGGTCGTCTCGTAGTCATCCTGATCAAAGATGTGGTCCGAGACAATCATGTTGATGTGAATGCCACTCTGGTGCATGTCAATGAGCTTGCTGCACATATCATCGTCGTTGATCTGGTACATCGAGATTGTGATGGATCCCTTTGTGGAGTTCAGGCCGTACATCAGAGAGTCCAGCGCAGAGTCCGGGGATGCAAACGAAACAACATCAAAGGTGCCAGTGATGGGCTCCGAGAGCGACTTCCCAACATTACAAGAGAATGTCTTCGTTGACGGGATATCCGGGTTGAGGTACGACTCGTCTGCAATCGTCTTCATGTCGTCAGCAGAGTACGTCTGTCCGGGCACGAGATCCGTCGCCTGGTCCCAGTCCAGCTCGACGATCGACATCAAGTAGTTCGTCCACTGCGGAGAGTCTTCGATGATCATTCCAGCTTCGCGGTTGGACATGAACGACGTGTAGGAAAAGTTCACAGACGACACAGACACCCGCGCATCCGAGCCTCCGTTGTTGTCGGTCGCAATAAACTTGAGATGGATAAACGTAACCGTAGTGAAATAGCGCACCTTTGCTCCGGCAAGCTGCAAGAACGTCAGGGGATCAATCATTCCGGGGCACGCCGGCTGTTCATAGTTGTTCGTAAGGATCCGAACGTTCACTCCTCGGTGAACTGCATTAAGCAATGCACGGAAGATGGGGAACTCTTCTCCGTTGCGCGCATAGGTGATGTTGCATCCTACGCACTTCTGAGTGGACCAGTCGGTGCATCCAGACCACGATGAGAATCCAGGCGTTGCAACCACGACCCATTTCTTTGCATTTTCAACCATGTTTGTCAGCGTACCGATCGTGTCCGTTGGCGAGAAAATCGGAGTCACAGTCGCAGAGACACCACTCGCGCGAAAAACCGGAATCGAGGCCGTATACGGCGATGTTTGGTGATCAAAGGACGGATCCGAAGGCGGCGTCTGCGCACGGATGGCCAGAACAAGCACAAACAACAGTGCACACAAGTAGAATGCGCGGGGCATTTTTTCCGTCTCCTTCCTGACTACTTGCAATAATAATGTCTCATGGAATGAATGAGGAGAATTTATACACCAAAAAAATCAACAACGCATGTGAAAGCTCTAAAATAGGCGAAGGAAATCTCGTCGGATTTGGAAATCAATCGAACAACTGACAGTTGCCTCTTTTTCCTTCTACAGTCGCGGAGGACGGCATTAAAAAATAATAACAACAACAACCATAAATGAAAGGAATCGTGAGAGAAGAGGCATTGAGGGGAGAGAGTCGCGGCGAAAGACGAGATTGGAGAAAGGAAAACTGGAAGAGAATAATTTACATTTACACACACACACACACACACACACACACACACACACAGAGAGAGAGAGAGAGAGAGAGGCAGTTGCATATACAAAACAGGTCATTGCCGTGGTTCAGAGGCTCCAAACAAGCGAGAGACAAGACTGGCAGCCTTCTTCGACAGTCTCTGTGCGTTTGTCCAAGTTTTGTAGTAGTTTTCTTTATCGACGAGCATTGAACAAGTTCGTTTCATCCCGCTGAGCTGCTTTTTTAAAGATGCATGAAACTTGGCTTTGAACGCCTCCAGCGATTCCTGTAGGGTGGGAGGCGGGGACGGAGAAGAAGCGGTGGGGACCGCAGGGTTTGGTGAAACTTCCTGAGAATTTGCTGCAGTGCTAGAGCGACCCGGGTGCTGCGCAGCAGCTGTCGGCGCGAGATTGAACTTTTCGACAAGAACCTTGAGTCCCCGGCAGTCAACCACCGTAGCCCCCTTTGGACCTTCCGAAACCTTTGTTACGCCAATGCAGTAGCTCGTTGATTGTGGCTGCGACTTTGGAACAGACATACAGGGTATACACTTATGTGGATTTTTCTACTTCTTTTTTAGTATTCTCGTGTCATTGATTGGCTGATCATCCGAGAAAAAGAGAGAAAGATAAGGAGAAGGAGAAGGAGAAGAGAGAGAGAAGAAACAAAATGAAAAGTACAGTACTGCACTGTTTAAAACCTGGGATTTGAGAAGCAAATCCAAGCATCAACTCGATGCTAAGCGGGGCGCTTTGTGCAAAAGATTCGACGCGTTTTCCAAGATGCAAAGGCGCACTCTTCTTCCTTTTCCCGGTTTTATTGCACTTATTTTACGTTTGGCTTGTGAGTGATGAAGGGTGTTGGTGTAATGCATGTTGGAGCGCTGCTGCTGGCGTTGTTTGTCGCGTGTTGTACGTGCTCAGACGTCCCGACATATGCGCTCATCATCTCCACTTCAAAGTACTGGAACAACTATCGGCACTCTGCAAATGCACTTCGATTTTACAGTATGCATTCTTCGCTGTTTCGACCCGCCCATCTTCTTTCGCTCTCTTCCAAACACTTATTGGTTTTCGCTCTTCTTCTTCCTCTTTTTTCTTTCTTTTTTCTTTGATAGAGCTGCTTAGAGAAAGAGGCATTCCAGATTCAAAGATCGTCTTGATGCTTTCGGATTGCCCAGCTTGCAATTCTCGCAATCCGTTTCCTGGACGCGTGTATCCTTCCGAGCCCCTTGTTTCCAATTCCAAGGCGTCTCGAGAGGCTGCAGCGGATGTGCCTCCTTCTGGCGCGCAGTCGTTCTACACAAAAAACACAGAAATTGACTATCAGGGATTTGAGGTGACTCGGTCTTCGATCCTCACGCACCTGTTTGGGACGTACGGTGCGAGCGTTCCTCCGAGCAAAACACTGGATTTCCACTTGAAGAATGACTCGAGTTCTGCGTTCAATCTCGTTATATTCATGACTGGGCATTCCGGAGTGGGATTTGCAAAGCTGCAGGATCACGAGGAAGTCGTGGACGCCGACTGGGCAGCAGGCATCCACAGCGTTCTTTCGCGATTCCGCAATTCGTATGTGCTATTTATTGCAGATACGTGCCGTGCTGCATCGCTTTTTACGAGCATTGAGCTGGAAAATGAGCTGTTTCGCGGGCGCGTCGGCGGTGTAGGGTCATCGGATCTTGTGGGGAACTCGTATGGGTTTCTGTCCAGTTCGACCATTGGACAATCCACAATTGATGGATTCTCTGCGAACTTGCGCCTGGACTGGTCCTGGGCCCAGAATGTGAATCACATGAATCGAGTCGGCATCGGATCAGCTGTCACTTCTGTTGGAACGGTCAAGGAGTGGAGCCAGCTGCTGCCTCTTCACCCGCCGGGCGAAAAGCCATCCGTTGTGCTCGAGTCGGAGAGAGCCGCTGCATTGCTGAGATGGATCTCCTCACTCACATAATGAGCAGGAGAGCAATTGCTGCTCCTCCTTCTTTTCCTCTCCTCCTTTCCATTTGTGCCCGTGGCTTCCATTGCTCCGCTTTCCGGCACGCCCGGCACAACGTTTCTTTTATTTTCTTTATTTTATTTTCTTCTTCTTCTTCTTCTTCTTGTTCTTCTTCTTCTTCAAAGTCTTGCGTCGACGACATGCTCGAAGCTGCGTTTGTTCCTGCTGATGCGGATGCAAATGCCCGTTAGGTATCGTTAGCTATTTTCAAATGTATTGCACAAAGTATTGCACAAAGTATTGCACAAAGTATTGCACAAAGTATTGCACAAAGTATTGCACAAAGTATTGCATCACACAACAGCCCATGGCTCATCATCGCCCTCCTGCTTATGTCACAAATAAATTCCCCCTCTCTCTTGTTTTCCTTTTGCGTATGCACAGCAGCTGTACGTTGCATTGACGTCCGTCTCCCTTCCAAAACATTTGCTCCGTCATTGCTGTTTTATTGCCGACGCTTGGACGAGTTCGAAGTTGGTCAAGGAAAAAAAAAATCCTTCAAGTTGCTCATCGAATTTCTTTTTGCCTCTTCTTTCTAATTCTATTACGATTTCCTTTCTTTATTTCTCTTTTCGTCTGTCGCCTTTCGACTTTTTCCCCCCTTTATTCCGCGTCCACCGCTTCTTTTTGGGATATATATTTCTTTGGTGCATAGCATACAGAACCGAGAATGTCTGTAACTGAATACGTAGTGAACCAGGGTCTGCTCGACAAGCTTCTTGCCAATGGCGGCCTTGAAGGGATTTCGAAGGACATGCTTGAGCAGCACTTTGCGCTGTACAAGGGATATGTGACGAACCTGAATGCGCTTCGCAAGGAGCTTGCAGAGGCGCGTTCGACAGACCCTGCGACCAAGTCCGACCGCCGCCGCCGTCTTGGATTTGAGATGAATGGAGTCGTTCTGCACGAGCTCTACTTTGCAAACATGACGCCGAAAGGCGCCGCAAAGCCTGCATCAGACGCGGTCAAGAGCGCGATTGCCGCTGCATTTGGATCGTTTGAGGCGTGGGAGAAGGAGTTCCGCGCAACGGGTGCGACTCGCTCCATTGGATGGGCCGTGTTGTACTACGACCCGTCGACTGGGCAGTTCAACAACCACTTTGTGCAGCTGCACGAAGACGGAAACGTTGCAGGATGCCAGCCGCTCGTCGTCATGGACGTCTGGGAGCATGCGTACATCCTCGACTATGGCGCGACTGGAAGACCCAAGTACATCGATTCGTTCTTCAAGAATGTCGACTGGGAGGTGGTGGAGCGCAGATTCCAGGCTGCAACGCGTGGCGAGATTATCAAGAGAAACTGAGTGAGTGCATTCTTCCCTCACTGCTGCCGCCTCTGGACACGGACCTCGTGGATTCGTTAAAATTAAAAACAACATTCATAATGCATGTTAAAAAAATAAAAGATGGCAGCCTAATCACGCATCGGCAGAAAATCATTACTCAAATTTACGTATGCAATAATTGGATGTTGATTAATCGTCGGCTGCGATGTTTTCCGCGGCGAGCTGTGCCTGTGGATCCGCTGGATTGTGCTGAATGGTTGCCATTGCAACCAGCTCGTGCGCCAAGACTCTGACACACTCTGAAAAGGTGATTTTGGAATGGCCCCATGGATCGGCAGCCACAACAACCGCCTCAATCTGCGCTGGGGAGCGGTCAAGAGATCCTGCAACGTCCCTGCAGTTCCTCACGAGTCTTCGAAGTTCGTCACGCGAAACAACTCCGTCCTGGTCCTGATCGGCCTCTCGCCACAGCATCACGAACCGACGAAGGAACCGCTCGTGCCCGCGCATCTGGAATTCCAGAAGCACGCGCACAAGATCGGCATATCTCACCTTGTTCTTTCCGCTGGCTCCGGCACTTACATGGCCGTTGGAAGACGGCGAGATGAGGAACGGACGGACGGCCATCATGATGCCGACCACGTCATCCTGGTTGTACATGTACCGTACAACATCCACCCACTCGTCTTCGGCAAGCACGCCGCCCACACGTTTTTCCACAAGGTGCGAGATCTCATCATCTCGCTTGAGCGGATGCTTGCCTTGCAAGTGCACTCGCACAAGTTCCTTGACTGTGGCTTTCAACTGCGTTTGCACATGGCGGAATTCGTCATCAATCTCGCAACGAAGGATCTTGCGGAAGACTGCAACATCGGGATCGTCGGCAGAGAACCGTGCGACCGCGGCCGCAAGCGCCGATGCGTGCTCTGCAACGATGGGGCGGAGCCCATATCGCGTTGACAGAAACGACGCAACATGCTGCTCCATCGTCTCGAGCGGTAAGTGCATGGAAATTGCCTTCTGGTCCGCCTTTGCTTTTGATGCATAGATTTCGTCCATCAGTTCGTGCAACTGGCGCAGCGAAAGTGCCTTTCCGCTTCCGCCGTATACAGGCGTCGTCGTCGTCGACCCGGGGTTGGAGCTGGCGTTTCCAGAATTGTGTGCACTCATGGGCCGTCGCAGCGGGCTTCCCATCGCATTTCCTCCAGAACCTGCAGCTGCTGTCGGGCCCGACCCCGCCCCCGCAGCCGAGGCGGACGAGGAATAAGAGTGGCCAGAGACGGGTGACGAAGATGCGAGTGTGACTTGCTTCAGTCGAGCAAGCAGTCTCTGGTTCTCCGCTCGAAGTGAGGCGTTTTCTTCCAGAGCTGCACGCTTCTCTGCTTCATGACGGGTCTCCATTTCCGCTCGTGAATTGGCAAACAGAGCAGTTTCTTTTTCCAACGTCTCTGCAGCCTCGAGAAGCTCTGCTGTTTCCTTTTCTGCGCGCAGCAATTCCGACTGCAACGCATGGATTCTCGATGCATATGCGCCTCGGACATCGCTCAGCAGTTGAAGGACCTCTGCATTCGCAACGCTCCCTCCAGACGCCCGAATGGAAGCTTCCTTCTGCTCCAAAAATGGATCTGCATTCATCGACGCCGCCTTGCCCGCCGACGAGGACGAGGACGAGGACGAGGAACTTGCCTGCGCAAGCGGCTTTCCATTAATGGAGCGCAGGTTGGGACACAGTAGCAGCGCTTCTTGGATGTTCGCTTGGTTGTCAATCCACAGAGACTGCAGCCGCGGCAAGTGCGACAGGTTTGAGATATCCGATAGTGCGTCGTTCGACCGAAGATCTAGCGAATGCAAGAGAGGGTACACATTGTGGATCGCTGGCACAGAGCGCAAGTCACAGTGCTGCATCGACAGGATCTTGATTCCAGGAAGCTGAGACAAGAGCGACGGGTGTCCATGGGAAACCGCGAACAGAGACGCCGGAATCGAACGGTGGTCAAGAGAAAGCGACAGCGCAGAAGAGTTCGTTGCCGCAAGATGCGAAATGTGGCGACTTAGCGCATCCTGATTGCTGCTTGACATGTCGTGGGCGTTTTCTCGTTTTCTCGTTTTCTCGTTTCTCTTCTTCTTCTTCTTCTTCTGTTCCTCAAAATCCAAGCGTCTCTTTTCCTTTTTGTGTGTTATAAAATCCTTCTTTTTTCCCTTCTTTTTGGTGCGTATTTTCTCTTCATTGTGGTTATTGGGTTTCGAGGCAAGGCGCAAAAAGCCCACAGAGCAGCCGTTGAGGGTTTGCTTGAGGCAGCACTTGACGCTAGGATTCAAAAGACAAAAAACTTTTACAAGCGCTGTTGATGGGAAACGGGGGCTCCTTAGCGCGTCCATGCGAGCAAGGGCCGGGGGCTAGTCTACGCGGTCCGCGGTGGGAATACGGAGGTCATGGGCTCTGGATTGCAGCTCATGACTCTGCAACGGCCGTCAAATTGACGCTGTTGTGTGGTGGCGGTGTCTGTTTTGTCCTTGTGTGGAGACATTTTGGTCACCGGGAGAAACCGGTGGCATGACGCCGAGGACACCGACCGCCGGGATTGAGAGATGACGAGCACCCCCCTTTCGGCGAAGCGAAGGCTCTGCACTGGGTAGCGCGGTCGGCATGCAAACCCTACCCCGATGGGATCCACATACTCGGATGACACCCCCAACCCACCGCCGAAAGATGCATGCACTTGTTGTCGCAAAACGATCCCATCGTCCGTCAACACACAGAAACCAACCTCGGCTTTGCTCCCCAGCGGGCGTCATGTCCATCGGTATAAGAGTGTCTATGACTCGGGAAAAAACGCGGCTTCGAACACATGATGGCAGTGCATGCATGTATGCAGGCTCCAGCAGTACGCGTGCCCTCCTCCCCTCTCCTTCTGTGATGGTGGGTCGTAACTTCCTTCGATACTGTTGTGCTTTACTTTTGCGAATTCAACGCATCAAGGGGCGCTGAAGGCGGTACGTCCAAGCATCTTCCGTCCCCCGCAGGATCTAGTAGCCAAGTGTACAGAGACGAGTCGAAGCTTGCAATTCACGGTGGTGTAGGGGAGAGGTTGCTTTCGGAGTAACGGGAATCCTGGCGACTGGCGACTGCGCGGACGTGACTCGCGCGCCTTTCCCCCAAATCCACCATCCGCTTGTCAATCGCTTTGGGCCATCTGCGTCAAACGCGTTCCACGCACAGCCCCTCGCCCTTTCGCAGAGTTCCGTAAAACATTGTGTGGTTGCATTCCGAATGCCTTGAGTAGCATACAAGCAAACATACACGGATCACACGCATCCCCATCCAACTGTTGAATTAAAAAGGAATAGCGTGGGCACGTGTGCACGGATACAAAACTGTTTGCTAAGGAGACCGCCGTACGACGTGCTTCCACGGCAGATGGGGTGTCCCCTCCCCTCCCTCTCCCCGGTCTCCGCCTTTTGGTCAAGTGCCAGGCCTTCCATAGCAAACAGCAGCAGCGGGCAGCAAGCGAGCAACACTGTCGCACAGCACTGGCCACAAGCCCTCGTTCGAGGACATCTTGCTTGATGGCAAGAGCGCAGTGCTTTTTGCAGATGTGCCAATGAAGGAGCGCCCCAAGTGAATCACCCTCAGAGTGAAAAACATCATCACGACGCACAGCATAAACGAGTCGACATGATCAGTGCAGAGGGGGAAGAAAGACAGGGTGTGTGGCAGAACACCACGCAGTTCAAGAGTGTACAAAAGACGAAGAAGAAGAAGAAGAAGAAGAAATAAAAACGGCGAAACGGACCGCCTGGCCCCTCAGCCAACGGGCTGCTGCTGTTGATGCGCCATTTTTTTGTGTGAAGTTGGTAAAACAAAGAAGAACACACAGTGTCCAAACCACCACCGTCCATTATGCAGTCGTTTGACCCTTTGTCGTCTTCCCCTGCGCGCCGGTGAACTGTGCCTTGGTTGATTCCTGGAAGGTGATAAAACGTTTTCATGCGACGACTGCTACCATTGCTACGGCGGTCACCGACGCAGCAGGGGAAAGGCGACAAAAGGGGGCTTGCTATAAGGGTTGACGGAAACGCATGACGCCTCGTCGCTTCCCCCACCTCCGGCGCATAATCGTAGGCATTCCACCACAAACATTACCTCGTCTGTCCAGACATTTTTGTTTTGGGCTTCTTGCTCCCATCGCTCATCGTCCGCACGCCTTGCCCGGCAGCCGTGATGTCGTCAACAAAAGCATTCTGCAATAGGAAATTTAAATCACGGCCTGTCATGTCCACGCCTTCCCCCCCCACCGCTCCGGGGAGTCCCTCGCGTTTCCGAAGACTTGGGGGAAGTCGCCAACTTTAGAAATAGTGTTGTTCTCGCGTCATATTTGGCCATTCAACCAATATTGGATAATGCTGCTCTCCGGAGTTCGACAGCGCTTTTCTGCCCTTCCGTAGACAATTTGATGTGCGAAGACGGTATCGTCTGCCGGCACAGTGCAAACATCGCTGCGCCATGCAAGTAGAAGCGGGAGCTTCGTCACAGCGGAAGCACATCCGAGTCTCCCGGATTGAAAAGCGAGCATTCGACTTCTGGTTTGAGCTGTCCGATACGGGCGTGATGACTTGTATGAGATCGGTGATACGATGCAAAACAGGTGCTGAAACATGACGGACATTTCCGGTGGTGCTCGCGCATGGAGAGTTCCAGTAGCTTCCCTCGGCGGGGGCGATCTTGTGTCCTTCCCCGCACAAACAAGCATGTCCTCGCACACGAGGTTTCCGTTCTCCGCTGCGGAGCTGGGTGCAAATGCTTCCGCGGGTGTGAAAAACGAGTCCACGTTGAGCCCTTTCCCATGTCTGCCTGCACCAGTCGGTTTTCGCTATTCTGTAGTCTGCTCGCATGAAGCACACTCAACTTGGATGTGCTGCTCGACCTTCGGTGTATGACGGTTCCTTGTAACAGACGGAGATACAACATCCGGGCTAGCGTCTCGTCGCACCCCCCGCCTACTGCCTCTCAAATATTCCGAGTCCGTGTGTCTCTATCCTCAATCGCTTGTGATTGTTGCCATATTTGCTTCTCGTACAGTTCCTAGGAACCCGTATGCATCTCTTCAACCGGTTCCTGCCTCCCATTCTTGACCACTTTTCCCAAAATTCCAATTTCCATCCGTCCCGCTCTCCTCTGATCCATTCAACTTTTGCTGCGTTGACCAAAAAGCTCCCTCCTTTTTTCGCACAACGTTCGACTTCTTTCTTTTTTCGAACATTTTTATACATTTTTTTCTCCCCTCTCGACCCACCTTCTTCTCCGTCATCTGCTTTCCCAGAATCGCAGCGGTTTTGTCAACCCCCACCCCCCCTCTCCCCCCCCTCTTTACACAGACCTGTTTCCATTTGTGTGAAACACCATCTAGATATTTATACTGTTCGCCGTGTGCCTGTCGACTCTTGGTATCTGAATGTCCGAAGGTTTTCGAGCTTCTGATCAGCAACCGATGCCACCGCACCTCGTTCAGACGACCGCACATCAAGCATATGCAAACACCAGTGGCTCTCCAAATAATATCCCTAGTTTCCAGCCCCAATCATCATCACTGAGCCCTTTAGCAGGCAGCATGATCCAAAGCAATACAAATTCGAGATCGTACCATCCGCACATGCA
Source organism: Andalucia godoyi (assembly GCA_009859145.1). Lineage (NCBI taxonomy): Eukaryota > Jakobea > Jakobida > Andaluciidae > Andalucia > Andalucia godoyi. The sequence goes on from VRVR01000040.1 coordinate 244,092, forward strand.
TGGGTTCCCGCCGACAACCTCCGCTGCAAATCCCCAGTCCTCTGCAATGCCGCAAGCAGGCTATGCTCAGCAATATGCTAACCCAGCTGGCTCGCAGTACCCGTCTTCTGGAAACTCGTCCAACGCTGCTGGTGTGTCGGGCAACGCCGGGCAGAGTCTTGTGGAGACAGCCCAGATACAACTGGGTGGAAGCCATGGCGCACATGATCATGGCACCTCATCACAGTACTACGCCCGACAACCGGGCGGCTCCCAGAATGGCGCGCAGCATCCGCAATTGTTCCAGCAGCAGCTATTCCAGCAGCAATCTGCAATGCAGAACATGCAAGGAAAACAAGGATCAATGGGAACCGTGTATTTGCAGAATCCACATTCTTTGAATCCAGTGCAGTTGGACCAACATCCCACCAACGGCGCTGCAGGAAACGCAAATTCTGGGGTGTCCGGACTGGTGAATCTGTCGAGCGCTGCTGCGAATGGATTTACCGTTGGAAGTGGTGTTGCAACAAATGGAGCACTGCTGCCGAGCATTCCGGATTCTCTTTCTCTGGTTCACATGCAGCAGCACCAGCAGCAGCAACAACAGCAGCACCAGCAACAACAACAGCAACAACAATTACATCAACAGCTGCACCAGCAACATCAACAGCAACATCAACAGCAGCAGCAGCTGTTGTCTTCCGGAGGCCAGCCTGGGATGGCGCAACCCATTGGTCTCATGGGACAGCAAATGCAGCAGCACAATCCAATATATGGTTCGCAAGGAAGTGCGCCGTCCGGGACGATGCAGCCGACTTCCAACTTTGCGTACGGAATGCAGTTTCCGCCTGGTGTGTATGCTCCCCAAGGAATGCACAATACTCCTGCTCAGAACTTTGGACAATATCCGATGCCTGCTCAGTATCCGGGGTTGTCTTACCAGGGCGGTCCGAATGCCGTGGATTCTGGATTTCAAGGGGCAGTCTCTGCGCAGGCGATGGACCAGTGGGCGGCACTGCATCATGGAAATGCAAATGCAGGGTATCCGATGACTGGTCCGGGCGAGTTGCAATCAATCAGCCCATTCTCGTCTCCCTTGTCGACCATTAAGCTTTCTCCCGAAGAAGAAGAGCTTCTGGCTCGAGTCACTCCAGAGCCGAGAAGGCCCGTGTCCTCGTTTTTCTTGTACTGTGTTGCCAATCGATCGGAAATGAGAAACGAGTATCCGGACCTTAAGTCGTCAGAGGTGACCGAGGTACTCGCAAGAAAATGGGCTTCGATGTCGCCGGACGAAAAACATCAATATGAACAGAAGGCAGACCAGGATCGCCGGGAGTATCACCGATTGAAAGACCAACATAAGCGCGATGTCGATCATCTTCCTGCGACTCTTCGATCGGTTTATCTGGCCCGACAAGGCAAGTTGGATCCGCAGACGCAGAGCCAGCCATACAACAGCTATGATGCGGGTTTGCCGAGGCCGATGAGCGCGGACTCTCATCTTCCTTACCATTCCAGTGCCCCGGCTGGCAGCGTGTCGCTTGGTGGAAATGTGCCTCCTGCAATGACAGGCTCCCATTCATACCCTGCTCTTGGCCAGTACACGCAAGCCGGGTTGATGCACTATGGTGGTCCTCCAGAATACGGAATGACCCTGTCGTCGCGAAGCGGTCCGTCGTCCGAGGACGTGTCTCGATGGAGGGCATCAGGCATCGCTAATCGCGCGCGGGGTGGCCTTCATGAGCTTCGCGGGACGGACGGAGCTTATCAATTTGGAGAGGGTTCCTTTAGCTACACGCGCGAAGATGCGGACGCAGATTTGAACGCTCCGTCTTCAAAGCGACGAAAAGAAAAAGATCCGAACGCACCGAAAAAGCCGACGCCGATCTTCATCTATTTCTGCATGGAGAATCGCAATGCTGTTCGTCAGCAGTTTCCGCACCTCAAGCCTTCTGAATTCCAGGCAAAGATGGGAGAGCTGTTTCGTTCCCTTACGTCAGAGCAGTTGGTTCCGTTTAAGAAAATGGCTGAGGACGACATGAGGCGCTACATGACTGAGATGTCCAGCTACCGATCGAGTGGCAAGAGGAATGAAGAGCCCACTTCGGATGATTCCACAGAGGAAGCAGACAGTAACAGAGACGGAAAACCAAGTGACAGGAGAAAGAAGAACCAGTAGGAGAACATCAGCCTCTTTTCTCGTTTCTTTCTTCTTGGATCGCTTTTGATTTTTAGGTTGGTTTTTCGCTGACCTCGGGGCAAGACTGACATGGCAAGAAAACATGCGACACTGAGGGAAGTCGCTTTTTTTTCTTCTTTTTGCCAGGTCTTTGGAGGCCCATCAGGCCATCACAATATTTGGGCACTGCCTGGTGCGTGCATTGCTTGCACCGGGAGGTTGAGCGGAATCACCAGATCAGCCATCGCCCATCGGCAGCTCAGACGTTATACACTCTTGTTCATTTGTGGTCGTACCTTGTTTGGAATTGGTGCCGACCTGGCGAGGAAGCTTCTGGAAGGATATGACTGTCCAATTTTGAGAACTTTGACCATTGTTGATAGCCTTTTGTTTCCAGTCTTTCCACACCTTCGCTTCTGCCACCGTCCTCGCGAGTTGCGACTGGTTCGTGCGATGACGTCGCTCTTGGTCCTTCCCATTTCCCATTTCCTATTTTTTGCTCTTCCCTCTTCCCTCTTCCCATTTTCCATTTTCCTCTCTCGCCTGATCGCCCCTTTCCCCCCCATTTCAAATTTCTAGAGTTTGCTTAGATGTCTTTTACCCGTTGCGACCCATAAATTGTTGATTATATTTTTCTGCGCTTTGTGGGGAATCGGTGTGGTGCTGGTGATACGAGAGAGTGCGGGCGTGGTGCGAGTGTTTTGGCGTCTTAAATTCGCTGCTGAGCCGTGGTGATCCGCACAGCTAATCAGAATGCATGAATTCCGCAAATCCCCCCCCGTCTTTGATATGCAGAAGAGGCCCAGTGTCAACCACGCAGTTCAAATGCAACTGTTTGCAAGAACCGGTTGTCGCGAAGCACCAGCACGCACTCGACATTTTTCTTTTCCGCACCTTGTTGTTGCTGTTGCTGTTGTGCGAACGGCTCCCGTTGTCTGTAAATCGCCATTTCTCCATTTCTCCAATCCTCCATTCCTCCACCGCATCTTTCGAGCCAATGATGGTGCCTCCGCCTTTTCAGCAGTGCCGTCAGACACACGGTCTTGTGTGCATGAACCTGCAAGCATGAGAGTGAGCGGGAGTGGGTCACTGCAGATGTCGTTCAGCAAGCAAAATGATTACTGTGCAGTTGATTACATGCAGTGCGGACCCCGAGCAGCAACCGCCCTCGTTGATTAATTGCGCCTTGGAGACAAACAGTCAGTATCTTCAAAATCGTTTGAGGTTTGTGTCTTCTGTAGTCCGTTCGTCTGTCGAAGGGGGGGAAAGGATTTTTGGGGTCGGTCGGGCGCTGTCATGTCATTCACAAATCTCGCCGGATGTCAGTAGGCTTCAGGCATTTTCTTTCCTCTCAACCTTGCATTTTATTATGATTCCTGCATTCAAACGGTGCAGCACTTCTTTTTTCTTGTGGTCTTCCTGCTCATATTCTCCCTCACTCGCAGTTTCTTTCCAAACCTCCTTTGCTCTCATATCCGTTCCCATTGTGTTGTCGTTTGGTTTGCTCTTTTTTTGTTTTTGTTTTTGTGAGGAATTTGTAGATGTCTGCCGAGTTTGAATATGAAGAGTTTTCTGCGGAAGCTGGGGACGCTCCAAACCTAGTGGATCTGGTGATTGACGATTCTCTTTCGCCGCTTGCTCGATTGGAGCAGTACATCACATCTCAGTACGGGTTCCAGCGAATAGTACTTACCAAGGATTTGCCATCAACTGTTGGATCTTGTTCTGCATCTGAAGTTTCCACTCGCATTTTCCCGCTGATGGGAACGTTGGTTTCAGACACGGAAGCTGCCGTGCGACAGGCATTCGCAGAAGTCATTCCACCAATTCTTGCTGCTTGCATGGCTCTCACCGAATCCGAGTTTGAGACGGCTCCGCCAAAGAAAAAGGATCAAAATCTGGCTGTCGAGGCAGCTGGCTTGCTTGTGCCGTTTTCCCTTCAGCTTTGCCTGGACACCACGCCTCAGGTCGCAGAATCTGCTATGGAAGCAGTAATGATCATCGCAAAGGTTATCTCTCAGCACATTGACGTGTTCTCTATTGGAAGCTGTAATCCTTCGAAAACGGAGGAGGAAGTGGCAGAGCTTCTTCTTGAATCGTTGATGGAAATGAGCGAGCCCAACGCCACAGATGATTCCCGGCTACGGTCAGCCGAATTGTTGTGCAGGCTGTCAAAAGAATGGGGCGTGGAGCTGCTGCGAGATCGCATCGTTCCGAGAGTCTTGGAGCTTGCGGATGATTCGCAGTTTACTGTGAGAAAAATGATCGCCATGCATCTTTGTGTTCCAGCAAAAGTTATTTACGAATCCATGGATCTCGCAGATGAAGATGATGAACAAAATGCTGATAGTAGCAAGGTGAAACCTTCGCGAAGCTTGAATGACCTGTTTGGTAATGATGAGATGGCCGTTGCAATCTGGGACACGTTTATCCAGCTTTCCGAAGATGATATTTGGGGCGTTCGAAATTCTTGTGCACAGTCTCTACCGCAAATGGTGCGCTCCCTCCCTTCTCAAGTTCGAGCGTCTCTTGCACTTCCACGGCTGAACAAGTTTCTGACGGACTCGTCACGCTGGGTACGACATGCAGTTTTCAGAAGCCTTGGACAGACGCTGTCCATGCTGGACTCCAGCCAGATTCCGGAGGCACTCGTGAAGCAGTTTGCGGCAATGCCAGGTGGTTCCGGTAGCGCTCCGTCCGCAATGGGAGGCATGACAGAAGAAGAGGCTTCCGAATTCTGTGCGTATGCATTCCCTGCATTGGCGCTTGCACTCGGTCCCGACCGCTGGACGCTGTTGGCGCCATGCTTCCAGATTCTTATCAGACACACGTTCATCAGAGCTCGGAGAGCAATTGCATATGCGCTTGCAGATCTCGCTGTTGTTCTCGGCCCGAGGATCACCATCTCGCACATAGTGCCTGCATTTGAAGTGTTTCTCAGCGATCTAGACGAGGTGAAGGCGGGAGTGCTGCTTGGCGCATCAAGAATTTTATTTGTGCTTGCAAATCCGTCTTATTCTCTCGTGAATGCAATGGACAATGTTGCACTGCGTGACAAGGAAAGCACGGAGAAGGGAAAGGTAGAGGCCGAAAAGTTTATGCAGCGGGTGTGCCAGCTTCCAGCAACCTGCGACAATTGGAGACTACGCGCTTTGGTTGTCCAGACATGCGCGCATTGGGCTCTGTTGTCGGCTCCGCCTGCGGGCTCCGCCACGACTCCCTCCTCTGTTAAATCGTCCAAGCCCTCGCATATTGCAGAGGACGATACAGTCTTGACAAAATATGTTTTGCCAACCCTTCTGGACCTGTGGAGAGATCCTGTCGCCGAGGTTCGATGGATGGTTGCCGAAACGATGGCGTTGGTGATGATGAGGATTCCGGATGTCGTTGGTTCATCGTTTCTGAAGGATTACGCCTCGCAGCTCATGCTGTCCACGTCATCATCCAATGCAAATCCGTCGTCCTTCACAGTCTCTTCTGTCACTGCTCCCAGTTCGCCAACCACTCGAGCCGGGGCAGTTTCAGAAAAGGAGCGCATGCTTGTTGTGAAGTTTACATCAGCTTGTCTGAAGTGCTGTGTGTCACCGTCCTCGGTAATGGACGAAGTGAATGCACGTGCGTCCGAATCTTGTGATTCTCTTGCTGGTGTTCATCCGTCGGTGTCTTCTTCAACCCTTTCCTCTCCGAGTTCGTTGTCAAACATAGTTTCTTCAAAGTCTTCGTCATCGGCGTCATTTATTGGGCATGCATTCATGGTGTATCCCGTCGAGGATGACGAAGCAGATGAGATTCCGCAGGTATCGGACTTCCAAATCGCGTGGCATGCGCAAGTTGCAGCAGTGTCTTCCCAGGACAGAAAGAAGAAGCTTGCCGAGGGAATCAAGAAGTTTGTCATTCCCTGCATCAAGCCTCTTGCAGCCGACCGTGTTGTGAATGTCCGACTGGCACTTGCGAAGACCCTGGCGGATGCACGCAGCCAAACGAACGTTGCCGAAATCTCTGCCTTTTTGGTGGAATGCAAAGACATTGTTGCAAAGCTTTCCAAGGACACAGTTCCCGAAGTGAAGAGCTTGCTTGCTGCCGGAAAATAGACGCAAAGTCGATTTTGCCGCGTTCACCTTCGTTCCCCCCCTTTCCTTTCTGTTTTGTTCCAAAAACCGCACTAGTCGTCTTCTGCCGCGCGGTCTTCTAGCAACAAAAAGCAATTGTATCGTACTATTTCCACGTTTGTCAATGCCTTCATGCTTGATGAAGGGGGTTTTCCTCCAAACCAGTAAAACTGAAAAGCTCTTCCTCTTCCTCTGTCTCTGTCTCTCTCTCGGAAACATTCTGCGGAAACACTTCAAGTTTAGGACGGTTTTTTTTTTCCCTTTTTCCTTTTTTCTTTTCTTTGTGTTTTTGGTTTGTTTGGGTTTCGAATCCGGTCTTCTTCTTGGGGTGAGCGTCATTGCCGCCCTTTCTACGAATGTCCATGCGTCCAAAGGTCCATTTCTTGAACGGATCCTTGGATGTCGGATCCAGATGGTGGGTGTTGCTGGGCTTGTTTCTGCGGATAGCAGGCTTTTGGACCATCCCGAGTCTGTCGCTGGTTCCGTATGCATCGTACGCGTCGCCCGTCGAGAGGTTCCTGTTTTCAACCACCACGTCAGATTTGCTGAATCCACCATGCACTCTTCTTTGGGCAGTCATCGACGTGCTGGCCTCCTTTATTCTTTCGCGATCTCCACCGAAGAGCACGAGTCATTATCGGTACATTCTGATTGTGTGCATGCTGAATCCTCTGCAGTGGGTTGCAGTGCTTGCGCATTCGCCTGTCACGATTCTATTCTTGCTCATCTCGCTGTTTTTGTACGCATCTGCACGGTCCTTGGAAGCTTGTTCGGTGTCTTGTTGTGCACTCGTTCTGGTGGTGTGTCCGGAAAAGCTGTTTTTGGCACCTGCCATGCTTGCGCTGAATGCAAAGGCCGGCATCAAATCATCCTCCACTTGGCTCGCGCTGATGACTGGACTCGCAGTTTCCTGCATTCTCGGCGGCATCCCTCCCGTGGTGCGATTGGAGCCGTCTTTGCATCCAACTTGGTACATGGTCACACAATCCTCCGTCGTATTTCACCCCTTGTTTCGCTGGTTCTCCTACCTGTCCCCGCTTTTCGTTTCGTACTTTGTTGTGCGAAAGTTTGGCTCGTTTGATCCACTGTTCAGCCTCGTGCTTTCATGCTGGACAGGACTTGGCCTTTCTGCGAGTTCCGTGCTTCCTGATGTGGGGCTGACCGTCGCATTGACTGCGATTTTCATTCCACAGCTCGTCACCCGTGTTCGTTTCCCCTTCACACTCCTCTTCTTCTTGCTGATTCTCATGTTTCTCGCACCCCTTCTGTACACTCTCGTTTTGTTCGAGTCGATCAATTTCAACTATCTGTTCTACCTCTCCACTGCCTTTTCGTTCTTTGTTGCCCTCGCAAGTTCGGAGCTTGCCGAAGCGAAACTGGCCATGCGTCGAAGTGCCAGCTCGCAGCAGCAGTAGCAGCAGCAATTGGGCACATGCAGAAACGCTCTCGATGCCCGTATTCCTCGACATTCTGTGCACACGCGAATACAAGACGGAAAGAGGAAAGGCGGAACAAAAAAGCAAGCAAAAAGGCAAGCAAGCAGAACACGATAATAATAATAATGATAATGATAATCATGATAATTAAAAGAAAAACAGAAAGGATTTTTGTGTCATCTTGCTATGTTCATTCACAGACTAAAAAGAAATATTTCTCGAGTAGGTTACCTAGGAATGTTCTGGGGAGGTGGGTTTTGTCGAGATGCGCAGAGCATGCATGACTTCCATTTCTTGCTTGAGAACCGAATTCACCATTCTGTGTTGCTCTACAATGGTCTTGCCACGAAACATCGGCGACTCGACAACGACTGCAAAACTGACGCCGCAGCCGCCCGAGATGTCCTGCACGTTCAGCTTGGAAGGCTGTAGAGCCGAGCGCAGAATCTTCGAGATGGACGCTTCGGTCGGTCCCTCTGCTGCCGTCGACAGCAATCTGGCGAATCGCACGCGAAACATGCTTCGTCTCTCAAAAAATTAATAAAATTATATTCCGCTCTTTACGAGGTTTTATTATCCAACCACCAGCTTCCTTTTAGGCCCGTCAGAATTCAAAAATTAATTAAAATAAAAAAAGGACACAATCACAAACAAATAAAAAACGCACGAGGAAAACATGCGGACTACAGTGCACTACAGTGGACACGGTTCCGCTCGCATTGTGGGTCATCGGCGAAGCCGTCACCGAGGACAGATCCAAGGCACATATGTTTTTTAAAAAAAAATTAACTGGGGCGAGCACCACCTCCTCAATGCAGATTGCTCTGCGTCAAAGGGTCGTCGCAACCACGAGTTTCTTGGTTCTCGGCATCGTCGCGGGCATGGCCGGTTTGCGTTTGTTGGGAACATCCCTCTTTGGAGCCATGCGATGTTTTTGTCTTTGTCTCTGATGAGAGGTGGTGCTTGAGGGATCGATTAAAAATGTAAAAAAACAGAAAGGAAAAGAAAGGAATTTGAAAATTCTAGACATGACTATGGTAGGAACGTCTGTTGCTTGATGCTCAACGTTGATGCAGAAGATGCCTACATTATACACTGAACATGCATATCTATGAACAGACATGCATATTCAGTCTTGCATCCCGTTGCCGGGAAGGGGATAGGGCCCCAACACACCTCACGGCGCTCTTCAGATAAATGTTCCGCGCTCCGTTCCCAATCTCGATCAATCTGCGAGCTACACGCGGGACATGCAAACACTTTGCTGCTTCCGCCTCGACGTGCATGGATCTCACCGCAGCGCCCGCACGTTTTGGACGTGTGCTCCTCCGTCACGATGGCAACATGGCGCTCGCGATACTCGGTCGCCTTATGGAACAAACGTTGCAAAAAGTGAAGCCAACGAATGATAGAATAGATGGCTACGGATGCTGCGTTAAAGAGTGTCGAAAATGCGGAGCGTGTGTCACCAGCTGAATTTTGGCCGAGCGTACGTAAGCACGAATTCCCCTGTGGAACAAACGTGCAAGTGTCGGCCAGTGTCGATCGTGTCAACAGTCGTCACGCGATTCGGGTTCGTGATGTCACTGCTGGTCACAGGGATTGTCACTCCTTGATGCCTGAACGGCTGACACGACTCCGCACAGACTGAACGGCCTTATATAAAAACAGGTTTGCGCAACGTTTTTGTTCTTTCCTTTCTTCCTTTCTTTTATTTTCTATTCTTTTCCCCTCCTCTTCCCCCTTCTTTTCTTTTCATCCACACAACCCCCCCACACACTCCCAGACCCACCCGTTACCGCAGACAGAAAATGGCCGACCAAAACAAGTCCACCGCCGACAAGGCAAAAGAGAAGGCGACTGCCGCCAAGGACAAGATCTCCTCAGGATTCTCCTCTTTGAAGGACAAGGTCAGTGGAGGCAAGAAGGAGTAAAAAAGACCTTCTCCCCTCCTGGGAACGTCAAGTCGGGGCTGCCCAAGGAAGGTGGATCTCGAGATCCCTTCCACACGAGCAAAAGCCGGTCACGTCTTAGCAAAAAGAGTAAAGCGCTCACTTGAAATCAACACCTCGCATTTTCCGTCAGTTTCTGCTAATGCTTGCGGCCAAACTTTTGTATGCTGACAATGCATTTTTTAAACAAAACTTTAAACCAATACGTAGCGCTAGGTGCTGAGAAGGGTACGCACGACGGCAGCAGCACCTGTCGTGCAGTCTTGCATCGAATGCGGCGTTTTCTTCCCTTCTGTCGGGCCCCTCCGCACCACACGAGACATGTGGAATTCCGGAAGTGGAATGCAGCCATGTTCCTCACACAGCCATTTCGCAAGTTTGCGATGCATGACTGTCGTCAGGTTGCGGATCTTCTGACATATTCGCAACTGCGCACGACCCATCGCGTACCGCTACACGGCACCGGAATAAGGACAAAGTATGCCCAATGTTATAAGAGATATACAGTGGAGACAATGCCGTCGTCAATATCAATGTATCGAGCAACGCCCTGGCTCAGGGTCTGGATCCACAATCGGCGGTCCACGAGTTGCAGTCGGAAAGGCGCCCACAAGCTGGCTTCGAGCACACGGCCATCCTGCTCAATGTCCCATCCCCGGCCACCCACCACCGTCCAAACGCGCTGTGATTCCAGATCAATGCCGCGGACTGCATGGTTTCCGGTGTCGGCAACATAGACAACGTTTCGATGTGCGTCCCACACTGCGGAGCACGGCGTGTGAAAGCGAGCCGCACCGAGGGGTCCATCAACGTATCCAGATTGTCCTTCTTTTCCCGCGATTGTCAGCCTCGCAACAGACGATCTATGCTCCAAAGACAGTCCAAGACAGTGCACAACATGCAACACTGGATCCGCATCAAACGCGGTTTGGGCGAGTCCAGACTGGAAAGAAGGGACTCGATTCAAGAGTGGAAGATGACTAAGAAGCTGGGTCGGAATGGGGGGTCTTGCTGGATGTGAGATGCGCAAAATCGACACGGAAGGAATGGCAACATAAGCATCTGGAAACCGTGCGACGATGGACATGTTCTGACGCATGGAAGATTGCGCCAGCGATATGCATTCTGTATGACCCAGACAATGGGCTTTTCCGTGCGATGCACAGAACAGGAACAGCCGGTGAATGGTTCTGGAATCCGCATCCAGCGCCAGCATTGTCATTGGCGACGTCGAGTACAACGAGAAAGCCGTCCATTTTCCTGGACAGTCGATGACTTGCGCAGCCGTAGAATCCCACTGCGAAGCGTTCCACAGCACAAATGCACCAACCCCACTGGCCACGACTGTTCCATCCATGAGAGAGACGTCCGTGAAAGTTATCGGAGAGGACGCATCCCCAACGACAACGCGTCTCATTTCGCCACCGTTCTCACTCCCGACTTGAGAAACCAAGGAAAACGTCCACAGTTCCCCCTTTCCGTTCAGTATCCACAATCGATGGTGGTGGGACACCATTTTGGACACATGGTGCTTTGAAAGATCAGTCGTTTTCCGAAGACACTGGAGCGTACCCTGGTTAAGATCCATGCCGTAGGACCGAATGCACAAGCCATCGTACAGAAGCAGCTCTTGCGACGGTGCATCGAAGCACAGTGCGGAGGCAACAGGGAGCTCGTGAAAGCTGAGTAGTGGAAGCGACGGCGCAAACCATCCTCGGTCCGAGCACATGACAAGATGATTCTCGGAAATCGAAGCGCCGGCAGCACCGCCGAGAGCACCCCCACAGGAAGCAGACGATGGAATCACACATGCAGCATAAAACAAAGCAGGAGAGTCGTCCATGCGCTTCATAATCCAATCGCCTTCCACATGGACCAGGAAGCGTTCAATGGAATGCAAGAGCTGGAATTCAAGCGTTTCGTCGTTGGGATCCAGATGAACAAGCGATTGAATATCGCCTGCAGAAACAAAACAAGCAGACGGCTTCCAAGACTTATGCACACCAGATTGCGTGCTATCCGTCTTCAATTCGCTGCACAGCATTGGAGCCGCAATCTTTTTCATGTCTGGATAATCGACGAGGACAGATAGTTTGAAGCCCGAAGAGTACGATGACGTTGCAAATCGGTACCATAGCAGCGAATGCACCTTCCCTTCAGTCTCTGCAGATCGAATGACTGCTGTAGAAGGCCGTCCGCGAGAATGAGCATCCGCGGCTGCATCTTGCGAATGGTACTGGATATTTCGCCGAAACAAGGAAACAATCCTGCTGCAGAATGGAAGAGTTGGCGGCTGTGTTTGGGGAGGTAAGCAATGTGCATTGAGCCGCAGATTGCAATCTTCTCCGTCCTTCACAGGAAACCTTTGCGACAACCCAGAGCTAATGGAGTCGAGGCTCCACGAAGCGCCGTTCATCGCCAATATGATTGAAACCACGCCCTTTCCTCCCTCGTTTACAACAATTATAAAATATAAATAAAAAAATACGGAGACCTTTCTGCTTTTCTCCCCAAGCGTTTTTACCAAACTGTCATTTTTTGAATTTGTTCGTTTCTCTTGCATATATAAAATAAATATATATATATATATATATGTATACATATTGGGGGGTGTGTGTTGCGAGCATCATCACGTGATGCTGTCTTTCCAAAAGCCCGGCAGTGGTGAACAGCAAGACACAGCGACTCATGCTTCTTCTCCTCTTGGATAAAAAAATGCAAAAACCTGAATATTTTCTTTTCTTTTCATATCCCTCTCACCTCTTGCTTAGGTTTGCGGACGGAATAGACGCGTGGTGGGGAAGGAATGGCAGAGTCCAGAGGCCAAGGAGAGGCAAGCGCGGGAACTCTGTCTCAGCATCTGCTGTCCGTGAGGGAGAGGTTGGAAAAACAGCGAATTGCACAAAGTATTTATGTGCCATCCGAGGACGCCGAGATGCAAGCTGCGCTTTCCCAGCGTGGGTTTCCGGCTGCGATTGACGGAGAGGACTTGTATGCACGAAGGCAAAGACTCAAGCAGGCGTTGGTGGAGGAAGCTTGGTCGGCGATGAACGGCCCCAGTGCCGAAGCCGAGCGAAATGAAGACGCAGACGCAGACGCAGACGATGACGTGGAGATGGGAACTGCAAAGGTCGCCGAGGAGCACTGGGAGGAGGGGTCGAGTGTCATCAAAGAATGGAGACTGCAGATTGCGCAGTCGTCCTTCAGGAATGCGTACCGTAGAAATCTGCGGAAGAATATGCCGATGGAGTCCACTGTTTCTTCGTCGCAGAACTATGCGGAACTCACAACGATCGCTTCCCAGATTGGTTCGGACCGACCGTTGTCGAGCGTTGCATACGTCCCATGGACCGATTCCATATGGGTGGGCTGTTTCGGAGGCAGCGTCCATTCCTTCTCGACGGACTATCTGACCGGAAATGGCCGAGTTGGATGTCTGGATGGCCGAGCGGCTTGCATGGATGTTTGTGCGTGGAGCAAGCTTGTTGCGTGTGGCAGTGGGTCTGGGGCGCTACATTTGTGTTATCCGTCGGACAAGGACGAGTCCCATGTCTTTAGTTCGTTTTCGTTGCATCAGAATCGCGTTTCTGACATCGCCTGGCATCCCCATCTTCCCTTGCTTCTTGCTTCGTCCCATGACTCGACGTTTTCCGTGAACGTCGTTCGCGAGGCTGCATTGGATGTACTGTATCGACAATCAGGACATCAGCGGCCCGTACATGCAATTTCCGTGCACATGGACGGGGGTCTCCTGGCGTCTGCCGATGCTGAGGGGCTTGTTTCCTTGTGGGACTTGCGTGTAGGGAAACCCGTTGCGCTTCTCAGCGATCACATCCGAGATGCATTTGACGTCTCCTTCAGCCCCGTGGATCCGTACTGTTTGGTCTCTGTCGGCGCCGACTGTTTCTTGCGCCAAATTGATGTTCGCAATATGCAAGGCTCGCCGCAGTCTGCTGGATCCAGCCAGAAGCACGTTGTCGCTGCTATCCCGGCGCACTCGTCTGCTATAGTCCTGGCATCTTTTATCGGTCAATCTTCGTTGCTGGTTTCCGCGGATATCAGTGGCGTCATCAAGATCTGGGATGGGCAGCATCAAATAGCGGAGGTTGCTGCACATTCGGGAATCGTCTTTGATGTGGCCGAGCTGCCCGGCGGAAGTCTTGTGTCGGTTTCGCACGATCAGACACTCAAACTGCTGTCGTCGTCGCAAGCATGAAATGAAGCACTTGACGCGTGCTAGCGATCCACTTCCAAACTCCCTCCGTTTTTTCATTGCTATTGTTAATGTAACCGTAAAATATATGTAACGTTATATATGCGAGTGTGTATGCGTGCTTCTGCGTAGTGTTTATTTCCGGGGGAGGAGGGCTCACTGTGCCTTTTTTTTTTGGCGCTGCTGCCAGTCGTATGCCTGCACTTTCCGTTGCACACAATCGTCACCCCCGTCCCCCGTATTCAATTGATGCTGCCCAATTTTCCCTCCGTTTTGGAGACACCGAAGCCGGAAAGGTTACCCATTTCCCCAGTATTTCAGTCTTCAGGGTTTTCTTCTTCTTTTCGTCAGCTCCGAAACCGACCAGCTATCAGCTTTATGAACGGCGAAAGAGCCCGTCAGCGGTAATCTCAGTTCCAGCGATGCAGCCTCGTTCTCCTCCTTCCTCACATTGTCCACGCAGTCACTCGCGCGTTCGCACATACGCATACGAACATATTGACGGATGTCCACAGAGCAAAAGCGAAAGGATGCTGTGGCGTCGACCGCATGTTTCGTTCCTGATTGTCCTTTGTCTGTGCTTGCTGACTGCATATGCTAACGCTGCTGCTACGGGACCACTGAAAACTCTGATGTGTGCAAACGCCCAATTCTTCAATGCAATGACCATGCAGTGCGAGGTGTGCCCGACTGGCCAAGTAACATCTGCTGACGGAGCGTCATGTACATGCGCACGGCCAATGATTATTGCGTTCAATGCAGACAGAGCCACGATCGCGTCGTGTCAGTCCTGTCCGACAAACCAAGTTGCAGATGCAATGCAGCAGACTTGCATCACCTGTCCTTCGGGAACGTCCAATACGACTGGAGGATGCGTGTGTGCTGTCAATCAGTTTACCGTTTCTTCAGGGACTATCGGAGCTTGCGAGGCTTGCCAGTCGAATCAAAAGCCATCCTCGAGCGGCTTCGGGTGCGTGGACTGTCCCGATCCCGTGCGTATGACGTACGACACGGTCAACCAGCTCAACTGCCAATGCCCTTCCGGATTTGTTGATGCAAACGGCGCCTGCGTGTCGACGAACACGACATCGGATCCGTCATTGGGAGGATATCTGTCGCTTGGAACGGCAGGGTTCGTTTCTTACAAGACCATTGGGGTTACCTTTTCTTCTGGACTGCTCCAGTACTACTATGTTTCTGCGTTCCAGAGATGTGCTTTCAGTAACAATCAAACGGCGTGTCATGAACTGGTGAACCTGTGCGTGCTACAGTTGTATGATCAATCCACACGACCATGTCAAGCATATCTTGCCGTTTATTCGCGCGCTTCGTCGACTGCTGTGAACGGAGTGAATGGATGGCCGAACAATGTCCCATGGCTGTTCTTTGCCACCGGATACGATCCGTCATCCGACAAATCCTACTCTCAGAAGTTCGCACTCTCTGCTTCTGGAACAAAGGTCACCCAACTGCCGTTCTGGCTTGCAGTGTACGACATAAACGGGCTGTTTTTGGGCTGGAATCAGTTGGGAGGTGAGCTTCTGCTGTGCCCTGGCAACCCGCTGGCCCAGATCCAGTATCTTCGTTTTGGATTCGACACGACCATTGACTGCAATTTCGTCTTGGAGACAGTGCTACGATGGGCCTCGTCGCGTTTCTTTGAGCTATATTTGCTGGATTCAGACAACGTCATGCGTGCTGTTCCAGTCGATGCCGGTACGGGAACGTATGTTCGACGATTTTTTGTGTACGACAATCTCAGTGGCCAAGCTCCTATTGGTTCTGTTCCACAATACGTTCGCGTGGCCAAGAAGTTTTCTCTTGCTGTGAATTTGCGCACAGATTCCCTATCTCAAATTTATATGCCTGTTTTGAAGGTTACATATGTTGAAAGTGCAATGTTGTCGCCGAGCGCGCCGACCGTTCCGTATGCAAACATCACTACAAAATCGCCGACGTCGTCTTCACCCAGTACGAGTTTTGTCACAACCTACACCATGGATTACTCGGAATTCCTGACACGTATCTTGATTGCCTTCATTTTCATTGGCATCTTTATGCTGATTGCATGGGCGTTTCGAATGTTTGTGTTTGTGCGATGCCGCATGTCTTCGAATCTCGATGGCGAGTGGTTCCTGCGCGCGATTATTTCGCTTGTCAGCACAGCCGGCGATTTCCTTTTTCTCTTTGTTGTGGGAGTGTCCATTTATTTCTGGGTGGTCTTCAAGTACCAGTCGGACATCTCCCTGCTGATTCCCCCGAATTCGGTGACGACGATGTTTTATACCATAATCGTTGTGTGCTTGGTTGGTAAGACTTTGAATCTTGTGATGCAGATGCTGATTCAGTCCCGCATCGATGTCTTTTTTGTGGACTGGGAGAAAACGCGGGGTAGATTTGTTGCGAAACAGCCTGGCCAACGAGGGAAAATGGCTCCTGTGAGTATTTGGAGAACGTTGTTTGTTGCGAATGAATGGAACGAATTGCAGACTATCCGGAAAACATCCTTGGAATTGACTCTTTTTCTTCTGGTGCTGGTTTTGATCGGTTTTGATGTCATCTCCTGGGCCACACCGGTTCCGAGCGGTTCCGACATCACGACAACAACCACCAATCCGTTGTTGCGATTCGCAGTCACCACCCTATTTTGGTTTGTTTTTGTTATCGGACAGTTGTTGCTGAATTGGCTTATCATTCATCGATTCATCAGTAATCCATTGACGGATTTTGTTGATCTCGTCTCACTCGCAAACATTTCCGTGTTTATATTGAGAGAATCGCACCATGGCTACTACATTCACGGTAGATCGGTGCATCCGAATTCCGATGCAACGATGTTGGAACTCCGGCATAACATGCAGAAGGAAGAGGACAATGTGGTGGCCCAGCGAGGGATGATGCCGGATTCCGATTGCCAGACGTTTGAGATGTTTATCACGGCAGACACGCGCCAGGAGTTGAACGACATGCTCTGGTTCCGCATCGCAGAATTCATCATGCAGCGAGACAATCCTGCCAGCGTTCGCGGTGGAACAGCTGCCAAAATGTCGCGCTTGCCGACCGTGAACCTTGTGAAACAGTACGTCAGCATGAATCGGTGCTTGAAGTCGTTCATCGATCGAATTCAGACCAGCCCAGATCATGTTCGTCTGCGATCGTTCTGGCACAGGGCATTCGGCATCCCTCCCGATGTGTCCGCATTTCAGAAAGACATTTTCTTTTACGACGATCCTGACTGTTTCTCGTCCATTTTGTTGTTTGGAATGGAGTGGAATCTGGTGTTCTTCAATCTTCTTTTGTTTTGTGTTGTCGATTGGTCGATCCAGAATATTGTACTTTCCGCGATCATCACCTGGCTGGTCGACAAGGTCTACATTTTTCTGCGGGGATGGCTTGGGGAGCGCAACTTGTCGGAAAAGACGCTTATTGACGGCAGATTTTTGCTTTAAGTCCCTCCCCTCCCCTTTTTTTTTCTTTCTCTTCTTCTTGTATATTGAACATGGAAAGGGAAAGAAATTGTCTTGTTCTTTTATATTTTATTTTTGATTTTTTGGTTGCTCCCTTATGTATTGAATGAAAAATAAACCAAATAAAAATAAATAAATACTAACAATAATTTAATTTAAAAAAAACTCTCCCTTCACTCAAATAAATAAACTGTAATGCATCGGCGCTCTGGCGGAAGACATCTGGGATGCACCAGGCATCTAAGGAACCATGACAATGTCTCGCCCCGCCTCTGCTTCAAACATTTCCAGCTGTCCCACACGGCTTCGGGCCAGAAGCGCAGCCGCGGAATTCGGGGCCTTTTCCGTTGCAGAAATCCGATAGATGGAAAAATTCAGAATCGCAAACACCCCGCAAACGAAAAGGGAAGCAGCAGGCACCGCCCACATCGACCACGCCGCATTTGTCGAAGCAACTGCGTTGAACAAAAACGGGTATGTTGCACATCCTGCGATCGAACCGAGCAAATGCAGCGCGATGGCTGCGGTCGCAACCTCCTCCCGCGCTGCTTCATCGGTCGTAATTTGAGACACCACTCGAACAGACAACGGGAAGAAGGCGCCAAGAGCTCCAAACAGACCAATCCCGACAACGTAAACCGCAGTGTTCGACGCAAAGGCGAGCATGAGAGAGCCCACCAAGGCGCAGACAAGGGCAGTCAGTGTCATGATCCGCGGCCCAAAGATTTCTCCAGAAATTTTGCTGGCAAGCATCAGAGAAAAGAACGCGGCAGTCGCCGAGTTGAGGGCGAGGCTCAGCGCATACGTCGTCCCCGCAGAGGAAGCAAACGACCTCTCCAAAAGGTCAAAGTACGCGATGGTCGGCACTGCAGCTAATGCGTAGCTCGCAAGGAAGCTGCAGACTACCCACAAACGGAAGAACGGTACGTGCAGCGCTGAAAACAGTATGGATCCAAGAGGATTCAATTTCGTCAGAGAAAAAGCAGATTGGTCCACGGCCACATTCTTCTGGCGGAAGACAAGCTCACTGTTTGGGCCGTTCATCAACATGAAAACGGAAACCGCTGCTACGAACACGGTCCACACTGCAAGAATAAAAAACAGAATTTGGAACGAGTGGGTCATACCGACTGCCCAGATCCAGGCAGCACTCAGCAAACTCCCAAAAATCAGTGCGGATCGAACACCGGCAAAGTGGTGAACGGCAAAGTACTTGGAGACTGCGTCGGGGGCCAGAATCGTTCGGTTGCCGACAGAAGCCAGTGCTTTTTCTCCAACCACCAGATTGGAAACAATCGTGAATCCAACAGAGCAGCCGATGATGGCCGTTCCCACATACGCCAGAGGCAGAACGGCCGTGTTGAAGACGACGCCCAGCAGGAATATGCCCATAAAGCAAGCAAAAAATGACGTAAGGAATGCAACTCGTCGACTGAACAAACCAGCCAGAAGACAAAACACCGGAACCGCACAGAATTCCACCACGTGCATAAGACCAAAGGACAGCGCATTCGCAAACACGCTCTTGCTTAGATCGTTATCCGTAACATCCATGAGATACAGCGGAAGCACTATTCTGTGTATCGTCAATGCTAACATGATGCAAAACGTGATCAGCGTGATCCTCGACGTATCCTTGAAGATACTGCCGAAGGACGGGGCTAGAGAACTCATTCTATATCCTTTGGTTCGACCGGTTAAAAAACAAAAAAACAAATAGCGATGACGAGTGTGTGTGAGGGAGAGGGGAATGAAAAAAACAATAACAATAAAATCTTCGTCTTTTTTGTCTGTTCGACGACACAGAAGAAGCAACGTTTCCGTTCTCTCTGCTCTCGTTTTTGTTTGTCTCCATAGCCACCATACAAAGCGGAGGGGAAACGCTTGCAGAGATGAACTGGAAGTCGTCCCAAGTGGCCGCTTCGATCGAAAACGGACTGTCAACACAAACTCGAAGTGCATTTGCAGCTTCTCAACCAACCAGCAGCCTGCAGAAGAACGTCTACCAATTTGTTGGAAGACGCGCGCTAGACGCGCTTCACGTGAAAGGGCGCGCTTCTTCTCCTTGGAAGAACGAGAACATACTCAGGTGAGACCGGGGATCCACAGTCATCGTTCCGATTCTTTCGACGGAAATCTGCCTTGAGTTCGTGGCCGTTTTCTGCCTGTCTGAAGAGTCCATACAGAAAGGCAAGAGCTGACCGGAAATTTCGACTCTGGAATTTCTGTGACGTGTCAGATCGTCCGCGGAACGCGACGGCAGCGAGTCTTCGCATGCAATCAAGTGGCAAGCGGCTTGGATGGCTGTGCTGAGTGCGTCGAGGACTTCATCCGAACACTGAATCAACTGGACGCGTTGCAGATTCGGGCAATGCTTAACCATCCATGCTGCAATTGGCACATCTATGATCCTAGAATCCAGGCGACTACTTTGCAACGGTCCTGGAACGTCGCGAGGCAAGGATCCACCAATGCCATTGACTTGAGCATTGGCCAAATGGTCCGTCGGTGGCTCCTCCCCAAAGCCGACTACAGAAGATTCCGCTTGCAACCGTCTGAGATATCCGTCCAGCAGCGACGGGGTATGGATGGAAAGCGTTTCCGCAGCAGTGTCACTGGGATCGAGTTTCCATCTCGGAAGAAGCCACCTGCCATTCCACCGATTCGTATCCAAACCACCCAAGTTGAAGCATCGAAGGATTCGAATTGTTGCTACGTGAGGACAGATTGGAAACCGTGATTCGTAGGTTCCAAAGAACACTTGCGGAGAAACCATGCATCCCTGAAACAACATGCAGTCAAACGTCCAAACACGATCCTGCATCGACCGGCAGATGGGCACACCGTGCTTTGCGCTCACTGTTCTCGGAAGATAAAAGCCCGGTTTCCAGCACGAGGGAGCATGGATCAATATTTGCTGAAACCGCTTCCACGATGAAATGACGACAACCAAATCGGGATACAGTCTAAGAAACGACAGAATGCGGAGCAGTACATCCGACGGGAGTTGACGAAGAGACCAAGGATTTTGTTCTCTCGGTTTTCGATTAGAAGCAAATTTCTGTGCCGATTCTTGCCCGGCAGCCACATTCTTGTCATGAACAGTCCTGTTGATTCGGAGCTTTTGCGTTTGAAAAAGACTGCTCCCAATATGGGACATGTACTGATCTTTGCTATGGACGTTATCGTGTTTGGGCGCAACGGTTTGCGACTGCGAGAGCTGCAAATTCTGTCGCCGCGCCGCAATTCTGGCTGCCAAGTCCAGCGGATTCATCGTGATTTTCTGGAAATGAAGGAATGGGCAATGCGTGGGGCGAGTTCGAAGTGTAGAAAGGCAGTAAAACCAGACTGCAAAAAGGACGTCTGGCAGCTTTTGTGCATCAACGTTGAGCATCAAGCAACAGAATTTTCCTACCGTAGTCATGTCAAATTCCTCTCTTTTCCTTTCTGTTTTTTTACATTTTTAATCGATCCCTCAAGCACCACCTCTCATCAGAGACAAAGACAAAAACATCGCATGGCTCCAAAGAGGGATGTTCCCAACAAACGCAAACCGGCCATGCCCGATGATGCCGAGAACCAAGAAACTCGTGGTTGCGACGACCCTTTGACGCAGAGCAATCTGCATTGAGGAGGTGGTGCTCGCCCCAAACTGGATCTGTCTTTGGCGACAGCGTAGCCGATGACCAACGAGCGGTGGGAAAAGGTGACGACAAATCATGCAGTGCGCAGATTCGAGAGCGGGAATTTCCTGTTCTGGCAGAAAAGTCGGGGGGATATCCCCTGCTCCCTTTTTGTGTCGTGAACAGCTGAACATCGATCTTTTTCGCAAATCTTTATTGGTCATGCACAAAATAAGAAGACCTGGGCATTAAGAATCACCCCATTGATCATCCTCTTCCATAAACTCATCTTCGTCCTCGACCTTGGGGTCGGTAGCAGCCTCTCGCGCAACGGGAGCAGCGCTGGCCGACAGTGGGGCAGCTGGCGAGCTCGCTACTGCAGCTGAGAAGAACGCACGAGCTGCGGTGCTCGGAGCTGCCTGTGCAGGACTAGCCATTGCCACTTGGTGGGGTACAGATGCGGGAGAATGTGCACCTCGCGTCGGCGAACTTGCAATGGAAGCTGGGGAATTTCCAACGGGCGACGGCAACGCATCGACAAGTGCTGGCGCGGAGGGCGCGGATTGTGTTGACGCAGATTCACCAACACTCCCTCCATCAGCGGCTTCTTCAGAGTGTTCCACAGTATCTGAGAGCGGCGATTCCGCATTCGCGCCTGCATCACCATTCTGTGCAGTCGCCATCACTTCCGACCAACCAGGAAACATGTTTGGGTACTCGACAGGATCTGCCAGTGCCCGTGCATGGATGCTCGCATTTTCGCCTCCCAGGAACGACTTCCACTGGGAGAGCAACTCCGGCACCTTCAGAGGACAGTACGTACGAGCGAACAGACATGCTTCTGGGACTCGATCTTGATCAATGAGGATGGCCAAGCATCGGTCCAGACTGCCCATGACAAACGCTGCGGTAAATGCAACATTGTACACACGCTTGGAGATGGCCAAATCGCACAGAGTCGTCAGTTTTGCGACGTCATTCGAGGTGGTGTATAGCAACAACAGGCCGCCAAGATCCGATCCTCGAAGCAAACACGTTTCTGCCAACACAAAATCCGATTTGCTGATTGCCAAATCTGCAACAGACCGGTACTTCACATCGGACGTCGTACGGTCTGCAATTTCCACTGCAAGATCCAACTTTCCCAGTTCGATTGCTAGCTCGAACCGCAATTCAAGATCAGAAGTGAACTCCAACGCAAGATCCAGAAGGCCAAGCGACTTGAGGAATGGAGCAAGAATGGATGAGAATTCCGCAAGTCCGGAAAGGCGAGAACGGAGGTCCGCAATCGCGGAGACGTCAGCCTCCGCAACAACAACACGCTGAACAACATCCAGTAGTGCAGAGGGAATTCGATACGACGTCACTGCTCTTTCCTTATCCATCAGTAACACCCTGTCTTCCTTCGGGACGAACCCAAGCCAGAACGACGCAAATCGGTCACAGACGCATATCGTAATGGATCCTTTCGGTGACCAGATTTGCAGTTTGCCGGACTTGTTGAGGGACATGAATAAAGACTCCACAAACTGCCCGTCACGGATCTTGTCAGAGATCTCATCCAGCAGCTCGAAAGATTCCTCGATGCCGGTGTCGGGTGCGGCTGGTGTTTCCGCAAGATACGTCGATACCGCCTCGCGATTGTAACGCAACAAATACGTTGAAGAATCGCAAACCAGCGCGACATGGGTTCCCTGGTCATTCCACACCACCTTTTTGGGTACGACATCAATACGACGAACCAACGTTCCAGGACGTGTCCAGTCATAGAACAAAACCGCATCCGTTAATCGAACGCCAAGAAGCGGGCCACCGAACAATCCCTCTACAGTACCGGATGGTCGAAAGCTCGAGGCAGTGTCCTCTTCAAAATTACGATATGTAATGATAGACCCGCTTCGAAGAACGCCAAATGACCCAGAGGCAGCCGACGACCATGCAAAATGTGAACCCTGGCCAAACGTCTTGCTTCGCCAAGCAATGGCTGTGTAAACTACCCAGTCATTGTCACCAAAGAGTGCTGCAACAAACCGTCCTTGAGGATCATGTTTGATGAATCGAGGAGGAGTCTCGCAAGTTCCAAGGTCCTTGCCACTCAAAGAGAGACGTTCTCCGTCCGCAACTCCCGTGATGCCTTTGATTTGCACTTGAGAGACCTCCAGCTGATTGACAAGAATGCACTTTCCCGACAACAGGTCCAAGCTGGCAACTGGAACTTGCTTGGCCAATCTCAAAATAACAGATCCTTCGTCAAAGCCAATTGCAATCTTACGAGAGCTACGGAACATGGAGAGGCACCACGCCCTTTCGAGAGCATAATCCAAAGTTTTTTCCAAACGATATGTCTGCGAATTCCAAATCTTCACGGAGCCATCTTCAGATCCGGAAATGATGATCGGAAGGTCGTGGTGGAACGACACAAAGGTCACATTGTGCGAATGGGCATCCAACGTCTGCACACACGACTTTGCTTGATAGTCCCACACCCGAACCTGTCGATCGTCGCCGCCGGATACCAGATAGGGCTTGTCCGAACCGGGATAGTACTCCACGCAATTCACTCCTTTCTCGTGTCCTTCAAGAGTTTGGTAAGGTCTTGTAGTGCCGATTCCCCACACTTTGATGGTACGGTCGAGCGAAGCCGTTGCGAACGTGGACGGATCTTTCGGATTGAGCGTTACTTGCATCACAAAATGACTGTGACCTTCGTACACCGCCGTGCACTTCCAGCCCTGATCCCAGTTCCACTGCGCAACAGTCGTGTCGTCGGAGGCAGTCAGAATCAACGGAAGAGTCGGATGGACCGCGATGGACCGCAAGTAATCCTGATGGGCCTGAAATTCCACAACTTTTTCCATGGTGTTGTAGTGAAAAACGCGCACCATCAAATCATCGGATCCCACAACAAACCATTGCTTGCGCGGAATGAACTTCGCCGCACGTATCGGAAGAGTGCTGACCTCGAATGTTCGATGCAGCTGCGCCGTCACATAGTTCCACAGATGCACAACTCCATTGTACATCGCAACCAGCATCCAAGGTTCGGTAGGATGTACATCAATTGCCTTGACACGCTCCGAGCGCGACAAAAACTTCCGCTTGACGTCCAACTTCATTACTGCACACGCACACACGCACACACGCAGAGGAACTGAGATACACCACAAATCTCACAAAATCCACAAAACTGCAGAGATGGCGCAGAGTGGGAAATCCAATAAAGCATAGGAAATGGACAAAAAGCTGGGTCGAGAACGAAATTTCGAAGGACAAAAAAGAAAACAGTCAGCACTGACATGACATTTTCGCTCAGTATCAGGTGATGCTGGCTACGCACTTTTTCACAGATGACCTTCGTTGTCCTTTTTTATAAATTTATGCTTCGGGTGCCGAAACGTACACAATCATCAATGAAAGTGCCTGCCACCAAGCCATTGTTCCCGTATTGCTGGGTTTCTTTTTATTTTCATTTTATTTCCGCCGTCACTGATTTCTGCGTTTGTACCGTTCCTTTTCACGCTCAATAACATCTTTTTTTCCCTCTTCGCCTCTGCCCCTCCTGAACGCTTTATTCTTTATTCTTTTTTTTTTTTTTTGAGCATCACTGCACCATGAGAGGGCTGTTGTTTTTGTCAACCTTGTGCATTGCATTATCACTGTGCTCGCAATCCCTTGCGGGAAGTTGCCTTGGGACACAAAATTCCAAATGTGCAATTGGCGATCGCATTCAGATGCAGTTCACTTTTTCTAATGCCTCATCGAGTGCGTTCAACGGCACAACGTCCAGTTACTTTGCGACCTACTATCCGAAAGTCGACCAGTTCAATCGAGTGTCGGTGACGGGTTGGGATAACACAACATACGCTCAGCAAGTTACGTTTTCTCTTCGTATCGGCGATCTGTACAGCCCTGTGCGTGTCTACAAGAGCCTTGACGGGACTGTTGGCTTTTTCGTTCTTGCTGTGAATATGGACAATGGCGTCGTGACGTCCGCCAGCTGGGACGACACGTGCAGCGGCAGTACTTGCGTGCTTGATTCGAGCATCAAATGCATCGGAAACAGCAATGGAAAGAACTGTGCTCCAAATGACTGCGGCAGCTGCTTTTGCAACGTTTTCCTCGCGTACAAAGGCCAAGATTCCAATGGGGAGTATCTCACATCGTATGACTTTGTTCCAACAAACTACCGGTCGTTCTCCTTTGGAGGTGTATATAACGACATGTTCTCCAAGTATGACTGATTATGGTACTCCCCGCCACCGCCGCCAAAATTAAAAAATTAAAAAAACTGGGAGAAGGAAAAAAAAAAAACAATGTTATCGCTCAACACTTGTTCTGCCGGTCTTTATCAACATAGCCATAAATTAAGCAAATTCGAAGAGAAAATAATGAAAGTCCTGTGATGTCCTCCCTCCCCCTCCCTCCCTCTCTCTCTCTCCCTCTCTCTCTCTCTCTGTCCCTGATTATTCCCAGTCTTCATCGTCAAATACATCTTCTGCACCGTCCTGCTTCAGATCCTCATCAATGAACTCGTCGTCCTCCGAGTACACAGCATCTGTGGAGGCAGCAGCCACCGCATTTGGAGCAGGAACAACAATAGAAGACACGGGTGCAGGGGCACTCTCAGCCCCAGATTCCGCGGAAGCTGTCTTCTTTGTACCAGGTACTTCTTCCTTTTGCAGAGTTGCAGCCAGTCCCGGCATGAGATGTGCAAAACCGCTGAGGTATGCACGACGGTCGCGCTTCAGCCAAACAGCTGCAGAAGACGACGGAGCTTCCGAGCCTTTTGCAGACGCCCCCGTTCCCCCGGTCGCCGCAGAATTGCCAGAGTCAATCGATGCGTACGCAAACACATCATAGCCGCCCGCTCCCTGCTGTCTCCGTCGATACTCGTACTCGTCATCCAATATGATCTTGTCGACTTCAAAGCGTTCTTTGTACGCAACATGATACTTTGATAGTCGCTTCAAAAGTGTGTCCACTGGTCGCAGCGCATGAAGGAGGCCTGTCTTCTTTGCAAGAAATCCAGTCATGTGATCTGGGCGCTCACACTCCTTGAGAGAAATGGAGCCGCAGCTCAAACAGTTAGTCGTCGCTGCTGCTGCCAACTCATCCGGCGTATAAATACTTCCGCACTTCAAGCACTGGAATTTGAGGATATCGCTCTCCATCAAGACAGCTTCTTCTTGCTCCAGTTCCTGGTGCATTGTGCACACTCTCCAAGCAACCGAGTCGCAAAACACAGCCCAGTCAATCATCCAAGACACATCAGTTCTTCTGATGCCGTGTTCATCTTGCCTCTGCACAAAGTTCTGATAGACCATGCCTTCTGTCTGAAGATTCAGCAAAATCGTCTTGATATTGTTGGAAGAGAAGAGTCCGAGCTTGCGAGTAAGCTGCATGTGGTGTACCGGTTGATGACGGAACACACCAAGAAGAATGACAGCCGTTTGCGGCTCGTAAAATGTCCAGGCAACATGATTTACAAGTTCCTCAAGAATTTCCTTTGGTCTCTCCATAGCAGAAGTTGTGTTGCTTTCTTTTTTCCCTTCTTCTTCTTCTTCTTCTTCTTCCCGTCCGATGCGCACAAAACAGAGAGCGAAACCTGACAGGGAAGGGGGGAAATAAGGGAGAGGGAAATTTCGCATTGCGCTTCTCGCAAGTATGAACGGGGAATGCGTCGCCGCCACCAAACTACAACCAGCACAGCTCGACTGAGGTGGATCTCACGTATGCGTCAGCAATCGGCATTCATGAATCATCTCCACCAAGATACCATTCCCAAACCTTCTTGTTGAATAGTTCCGCGAATCTCAGTATCGGACAAACTGGTGATGCGGACTCGGATTTGCTCCCCTTTGTCCATGAACAAAGGATGGCCGTCATACACCCAGACATAGCAGCCCTCCTGCTCATCGAACTCGGACACATCCTGCAGCGAATCCTCTGGGACAAGGATTTTGACATTCCAAGGGGAGAGCGAGACTATCACTCCTTTGTTGCGCACACTCTGCTCTACGACTCCTAGAACCACCGACCCAACTGCGGCAACGAACACCAGCAATCGGAAAGCGGATTTCACATGACAGCCGCCTTGACCCGCAGTCACAAACGGCTCCCCGAATTCAGAAATATCCCACACAGCCACAGAGAATCCAACTTGATCAACATGACGACCAACATAGCGGTGATGAATGGAGAGGTGCAGCGAATCCAGCAACCCTGCGCCAAGATGCTCGGGCTTGACGTAGATGGTGTCTCGGATTGTGACTAATTGAAACATGAAGTTTTCCGAGATATGGTTGTGAGTGGAAAAAATAATGAAGATATTTTTATTATTTTGATAAAACAGAAGAAGGAATATAAGAATTTTCTTAGGGGGAAAGGAAAACAAAAGCAGCCAAAAAATAAAATAAAATAAAAAAAAAGACGAGAAGGCGAAAACCCCAGCGAAAACGCCCCTGGGGATTGAGTCGCCTGAGTGCCCCTCCCCCTCCTTGCTTTGCCCACGCAGGCTCGGACTGCCAGGCCTTCGGGACGGCTGCTCGCCAACACATGAATCATTGCTGGTCATCGGCGAAGCTATCACCGAGGACAGATCCAAGGCACATATGTTTTTTAAAAAAAAATTAACTGGGGCGAGCACCACCTCCTCAATGCAGATTGCTCTGCGTCAAAGGGTCGTCGCAACCACGAGTTTCTTGGTTCTCGACATCGTCGGGCATGGCCGGTTTGCGTTTGTTGGGAACATCCCTCTTTGGAGCCATGCGATGTTTTTGTCTTTGTCTCTGATGAGAGGTGGTGCTTGAAGGATCGATTAAAAATGTAAAAAACAAATAAATAAATAATTAAAAAAAACAGGAAAACAATAGAGAGAAGAAGAAAAAGTAAGAAATGAAAGAAAATTCTAAACTTGACTACTGTAAGAAAATCATATTGTTTGATGTTCAGTGTTGAGACAGAAAACGGTCACCCATTTCACCAGCTGCTTTCTTTAAAAATAAATTATAATAATTTTAATGATGACACTGTGATAATCATGTCCGTTGGCGGCGCGCTTCAAAAAACCGTTTTTTTGGATGATGTTGCACATCCGTTGAAATCCAAACGAGCTCCGAAGCCCCATATACCACATCAACTGATCGACTTGACTTGTGATTCCGATGAAGAATCGAACTGTTTCCAGGGCTCTGCACACGGATCAGCGGTCGATTCGCTAGCTGCAGCACTGTCGAAGCTCGCCGTAGGCTCTCCAGACATTCCCCCTCCATTGTTGAATGGATACGATTATCTGGCACATCAGCGTGTCGCTATCCAGAGATGCTTGACTATTCTTCGCAGTGCTGCGATACCGAATGTGATGCATCGCGGAGGATGCTTGCTTGCCGCGGAGCCCGGGCTAGGAAAGACACTGATTGCGATTGCGTGTGCCATTTGCGTTCGTCGAAAGGATACTGCTGGTACACGCTGCTCCCTTATTTTATGCCCAAAGACGGTGATCGTAAGCTGGAAGGAAACATTCTGCAAGTTCTTTGGCGAGCTCTACAAATGGATTGTTCTTCACCCAGACGAAGGTACTGATCCAAAACGATTGACAGTTGAATTGCTAAACGGACATGATTTTGCAATCGTAAGTTACAACACACTGGTTTCACGAACAACTTCAGAGGCCCACCTGGAATCTTCGAAACGTTCCAGCGAGGTTTTCATCCCAAGTTTGGAGAAAGCGGAGCGTTTGCACACATCTGTTTCTGGCTCAGATTTACTGATATGGTATCCATGGCATATGATCATTGCGGATGAATCGCAGACATTTTCGAACAAGAATACTCAGTGCTTCAAAGCTTGCATGCGTCTTCCGTCGTCGTTTCGCATGTGCCTGTCCGGCACTCCTGTTCGAAACAAGGAGGAGGATATAAGCACGCAGCTGAAGTTCCTAGGTCTAATTCCGTCGATCACAGAGTCTTCGGTTGACCGGTTGAGGTCATCTTCGGTTCTTGGTTCACGAGTAGTGATCCTTACCTATGAGGAGGCGGCGGTAAAGCTGCCGGAAGTTGCTATAGATCGTGTTCTTTTGCAGAACACTGTTCGTGGATACAGTTTACACTCGGAGTA
Organism: Andalucia godoyi; assembly: GCA_009859145.1. Taxonomy (NCBI): domain Eukaryota; class Jakobea; order Jakobida; family Andaluciidae; genus Andalucia; species Andalucia godoyi. The sequence continues at coordinate 273,165 of VRVR01000040.1, forward strand.
CATGAGGAATGCGCGTTCTGCGTTGGAAAGCTTTGAAAAACGCCAAAGATCATATGCCGCTGTTCTCAGCGAAATTACTCGTCTGCGACAAGTGTGCATTGCTCCGTACCTCATATCACCAAGTTCTCGAAAAACAATGCTCGGCGAACTGGCGAGTGTGTGTTCCGATTTGATGCTGATGCGGTTTGAAACGCTGTTCTTGAAGATGGCCGCGCGTCAGCAGTCTCTGCAGCCTCTGGAAGGGGACGATGGATTCGCATCAGATAATGACAGCTCTGGTGCCAACGAGGACGAACACGATCGACAGTGGCTGTGTGACCTTGAATCGGATGCCGGAATACGTTCTCCCAAGATGATTGGTCTGCTGAAAATTTTGTCAGTCGTACCGGACTCCGAGAAGGTCATCATTTTCTCTTCGTTTTCGAAGTCACTGTACTTGGCTATGCTGGCGATCCATCGTCACGACTTGCATCGCAGAAAGCGGTTATGCTTCATTGACGGCACGGTTATCGGAGAGAATCGCGAGTCCGAGCTGCAGGAGTTTTGTTGCGGTCAAGCCAACGTTCTCCTGATGACGTACAAGGTTGGAGGAGAAGGATTGAACATTTCACAGGCCAGTCACTGCGTGTTTCTTGAACCCTGGTGGTGCCCAGCTGTTCACACTCAGGCGCTAGCTCGTGTACAACGAATTGGGCAGACAAGAACAGTAACAAAATACGAACTTGTTATGCAGGATAGCATTGAATCAAGAATTTTCGACGTCTGCGACGAAAAGTATAGAGCGGTTGCGCGTACTATGGGCGCAAAATCTGTATGTTCGAGATCTGCAGGGCTGTCGAAAGACGACATCAAGCGAATTCTGGGTGAGCATCACGCAGCGTAGTGATGCACAAGCCAATCCATGCCTCTCCACCGAACGAGGGCCCTCTGTTATACCCATTGCATCATGGAACAGACGCGCGTATACCATTAAATATTTCCCAAAGCTTCTTGGACAAGCGAGAGTCCCAGTGTCGATCGTCGATCGCTAGCCCGCTAGACTGCGGCCGGTCGGTTTAGTGTAAAAAAGCCCTTCCGATGCATTCTCCATCTCCCGAAGAATGCGGAGCGGTATCGACAGACGATCGAGCATGTGCTTTCGAAGAGCGTGGATCTCACTGGCGCCTGTGCGTTGCTTGGGATGTCCGCCAGGAGGTTGGTGTGCGGAGATTTGAAGCACATGAACACGGCTCCTTCTTCCGTGCGCTGCGCGATGCCGAGTTGGTACACCCCCAGAGGTTCGGATCATGTCGACCACCCGGTGCAGCGTCGGGGAGGGAAAACGCGCTCTTGCGGTTTCTTGGCGTACCGATTCCTTGGCAAGCCACAGTGCGCCCACTTTCCCCGGGCTGTATCGCAGGTTTTGCTGACGAGGGTAGGACCCGCTCCAGAAAGGGCTTGATTCCCTTGAGTTCTGCGATACCGACAGCTCAGGCCCACCTGAAGGGTGATGTTTTTCTCCACCAGATTCTGCATCCTCTGCACATGAGCAGTGCAACGGGGGAGCCTTGAGTCGAGGGATACCGCTGGGTCCTCCTCCAGTCGACGGTAGCTTCTCTCTTTCTC
>VRVR01000032.1:0-25962 GCA_009859145.1 Andalucia godoyi
GCCGCATACTGAGTTCCGTTATCGGAACGGATCAACCGCGGGGCCCCGTAGCGACCGACGAGATCCAACAGCAAGATGGCCGCTTGTTTTGCAGTGCAATCTGGAGCGGCTCGCAGCTCTACAAATCGGGAAAAACCATCGATAGCCACGATCAAGTATTTGTTTCCCACTGCGTCTTCGGGCAGTGGGCCCACGGTGTCTATTGCGACAACATCGAACGGTTCACTGACGCTTGTAGTACGGAGGGCGGCTTCGAAACTTGCTCGTCCTGTACGCACCTTTTGACAAGTCGGGCAACTTTCGATAAAAGTTGCAATGTCTTTTTCCATAGACTCCCACTGGTGTCCTGCCTCACGAAGGGTGTTCGATGTCTGTCGGATTCCTCGATGTCCGACGACGCCATTGTGGGCCAATGTAATCACGTCTGCCTTCGTTTCCGTTGCAACCAAGCACCTTGAAAGAGCATCCGGGGCGCAGTTAGTGACTCCTGGAATGTGCACGACAGAAAAATCATACTCTTGTAAGCGGAGTCTCCACCGCACCAGCTTGGGGGCGGTGGCTTGATGGAGGTACACCAGGTTCCTATGGTCTGTTTCTACCACGAATCGATGGCCAAGAAGGAAATGCGACAGCTCTGTAATGCAGTAAAATATCGCAAATGCTTCTTGCTCTATCGTGGACCATTTTGATTCTGCTGCCGTGAACTTGCGACTGAGGTACCAAACCGGTTGTTCTTTGCCTTCTGACCGCTGTAGGAGCACGCCTCCGATACCATTGATGGATGCATCCGTTCGCAGGATGATTTCCTTCGCATAGTCGAGATGGTGGAGCGAAGACGCATCGACGATTGCGTATTTTAGGCGATCGAATGCATTCTGACACTCGTCCGTCCATTCGTAAGCGAGTTTTTCGGAGCACAACGCGGAAAGAGGGGCCGCCAACGTCGCAAAATTTGGAACGAAATTTCGCATGTAGTTTGCGAAGCCCAGAAATGAGCGGAGTTGTGCCCTAGAAGATGGAGCAACCATACCAGTGATGGCTTGCTGCTTTGAGGGCAAAATGCGGACACCATCTCCATTTGCCACATGGCCGAGATAGGCGACTTCGGGGACACCGAAACAACATTTTTCGGATTTCAAACGAAGACCATGTGTTCGCAGCCGTTCGAATACCGGACGTAAGCGTGACAGAAATTCTTCCGTTGATGCCGCGCAGACACAAATGTCGTCGACAAACACTTCGCATCCCCGTCCAACCAAACCGGAAAGCACTTCGGTCATTACCTTCTGGAAATACCTGGGAGCGTTTTTCAAACCAAAGGGGATTCTTGTGTATTCGTACAAGCCCGAAGGTGTTGAGAACGCCGTCAGCGGCATGGCTGACTCCTCCAATGGCATTTGATGAAAGCCCGATTTCAAGTCCATTGTTGCGAACAACCGCATACCAGCCAGGCGTTCCAGGATGGCGTGCGTGTTCTGCATAGGGAATTGCATGTCGACCGTGTTGGCATTGAGTTCTCTGTAATCGACGCACAGTCTTGGGTCCTTCTGTTCTCGACGAACTACGACTACTGGAGAAGATATTGGGGCCATTGAAGGTCGAATAATCCCTTGTGCTAACAAGGAATCAACAGTATTGTCAACAACCTGACGCATGGCGGGTGACATGCGCCGCGGAGGGACTGATTTTGGCGCAGCATTCTCACGCAAGACAATTGGCATCGGGGGAACCAGTGCCGGAATGGAAAGTGGTTCGTCTGAAAAGATGTCGACGAATTCTTTCATGAGCGATTTAATGCCCTGTTTCAACACCAGGTCAGATGCAGTGCTTTCTGGCATCTGATCCTTCGAAACCGCCATAGCATCCGCTTCCGTGGATTCCGGATGCTCCCCCATCTGGGTTCCTTCGTTCGGCACGGTGAGAGGCGCTGCTAACAAAGATAGCAAACCCGTGTTCTGGAGAAATCCAAATCCGAGGATGACTTCTTCGTCTGTGTCGAGTACATGACAGACGAATTTCGCCTTGAGTCCCGTAGGGAGTTCCGGCCTAGGGTCGAAAGTCAGGAAACACTCCACCTCATGCGAGAGCACGGCCTTTCCTTTGTTTGCTACAATGACCTCCTTGTTACACGATCGGACAGCGACTCCAATTTCCTGCACTTTTCCGAACAAGGATTTTGCGATGAAGCAACCGGAGGCTCCCGTGTCGAACAAAGCAGAAACGTTGAGGTCTCCAAATAAACCAGATAGCTTCACTGCGATCCTGGGAACTGAGGCTTCACTTGAAACGTTCGCCGGTTTCACCGACTTTGCTGAACCGACATTTCGGGGCGGCTGCGAACCTACTAGGGGTTTCGGGACAAACTTTTGATCATTCACTTTGCGTTTTGGACAGTCCGGACGAATATGTCCGACTTCCCCGCATTCGTGACACGTCGGCTGCCAGCGTAGCGTTTCAACTGAATTCTGCTCATTTTCTTTTTTCACTGCATGCCTCAGCGGTTCTGTTTTGAGCGCGACTGTTTTCCGAGAAGATTCCCTTTCCTCGTCTGCACCTGACGTCGCTGCCATTTCCGCGGACCACCGAGAGAGCATTTCGGCTTCTTCTATTGCATAGAGCTTAGCTTCCTGTAGAGATTTCGGCTCTCGAAAGGCGACTCGCGCTCCGAGACGAATAGGTCGAAGGGAGTCTATAAACGCCTTTTTGAGTATCTTATCCGTCGGAAGACTGACTTCACAGAGGGACTCCTCTTTCTCGAAACATAGAATGAAGTTCAGAACAGCATCGATTGACACTTGTTTTGCAGACATTGAAAGCTTTTTGAAACGATCGAAGCTTTCAATGGCTGATTTGGGAGCGAAGAATCCAGACACCTTTTCAATGAAATCGTCATCTTCTGCTTCCGTTACATCCGGAAATCGGATGGAGATAAGTCTCAGTACTACAGTGCTAATGAGGAATTTCACGGGGCGGGTACCACCTCGTCCTTTGTAGCCTTCATAATCAGAGAGAAATTTCGCCCAGGAGGAAGCTGTGAACTTCTCCAAAAAGGGCGGTACGTTTGCGTACGCATGATGGTGTTCCTGCATCAGGATATGGTAGTATTAATACTGTAATGACACCACAAAAATAAAAACTTACCTAAGGATTTTATTAAAGGAAAACAAAAGACAAATTCAAAACACAAACACAAACACAAATATCCGTTTGACATTTCAAACGGTCAGTGACTACAGCCAGTACGCTGTACATCACACCTTCGCCGACTTGGCTCCTCCTCGGGCAACGTACGCCTCGTGATCGAACAGAAACTTCGTCCACGCATCGCCTTGAAGACGGTCGAGAAAAGGAACCTGGCCTGAAAACATCTGCAACTCTGTCATGAGTTTCGAAACTGTGGCGACACTAGCCTAAAAGAGATAACAACAAAGGTTAGTCAGCAAACAAAGAACAATCCAACACTCTCAGTAAGGGAACCGAACTTCCTACCAGAGGGGATGAGACAGAGGTACAAGGGATGAAAGCCTACTAGTGCTTTATAAACCAAAACAAGTACAAATAAAAGAAAAGGAAAAGGGAAAGAAAGAGAGAAGAAAGAAAGAAAGAGAAAAGGAGAAACGCCCAGGCACGCGCCTTAAATACTTCGCAGGGCTTCCAGCCCGTGGCTCCGTACACATTTCCAGTACAACTTGAATATGAATTCGGGGGTTGAACCATCGGTTGATCTTCGACCGGAGCAGGAGGCGGCCCGGGGAATTCACTCGCCTTCGATCGGAGAAGGAGGCGGCTCGGAGGAATCGCTCGACGTCCATCGGAGCAGAATATGCCCGAAGACTTCCCGCGCTCCCCGCGCAGTGCATACTGGCGGGATGACAAAGGTATCTTTTCTTTATAGTCGACAACACCTTGGATGCGCTGAAAGCGAACTGCGCGCGCGCGCTTAACGATTAGCGCGTGCGCCAGCCCGAATTACAACCTTGTCTAATTCGTTCGCGAATGAATTCCCTGGTGAGTTCTCTCCTAATATTCAGCTGGGTTCAAACCAAAGGACTGCAGTGCACAATAAAGAGAGATAATTTAAGTTTACTGATTGCGAAATTGAATTGGCGCGTTTTGAATTTTGCGCTAACACGATCTGGCGTACATCCAGATAGCGCGTGACATTGGTTGTGAGTCGGAACTTGAGTCAGTCTGAGCTGCTCTCTTCTGCTCTTGTTGAAAACAGTGTTGTCCAACCCGTTCGCTGAATTGTTCTTCCGGCAGCAGCGCATGTCATATTTGATGGATGACTGTTCTCCGCTGACTGACCTGTGTTTAAAATATATAGCAGAGTCGTTGATCAAGTCTGTGGATGATGTTGACCTCTTCGTTCCGTTGCTGAATGACAGACTGCTACTGAAGCTCCTTTGCACTTGTTCATCGCAAGTTGCCCTGCATGCTGTTTGCACGTTTCCCGCTGCGCTATCTGCAACAAGCGAGGACTTGCTCTGGAGGTTCCTCTGGGCCGAGCTGACGTCCCAAGAAGCGAGTGGAAATTTCGGAGTTGACCATTACAAGTCCGAATACTGTGCCGTGTTGCTTCAGAGGCACTTCGCAGAAGCCAAAGTCCTCGGAGTCACAGAACGCTGGTTCGCTGAACTGGAGGGTCTTCTTGAAAGATCGAGCGGACGGCTCCGCACTCTTCGCATTCAGAATTTTTCGTGTTTGTACGTAGATCGGGTTGTCAGTCTTGTTGAGCGCCACATCGCACCTTTTTTGCAGAGCATCGAGTTTCACAATCTCCGAACTTCAGGACTCCCGTTTGCGAAAGAGTGTTGTCGAACCTGCCGCAATGGCGTTGCAAAGATCCGCTTGTTGTACACAAACTTTTCCTCTGCAGAAATGTCGCGCTTCCTGGAATGGTTGTCGATTCCGTTCGCACCAGGGCCAGCCGCAAATCAATTCGGCCGTGCAGAAATCACGAGCTTGGACGAATGGCTGTATTCCGATTTGGATCGCTGCGTGCAGAGGAGCGCTCCTGGTGCCGTGCCGTTGTACTTTGCTCCGTTGTCTGTGCTCGAGTTTCATTCGTGTTTCTTTGACTTGTCGGCAACCGGTTCCTTGTGCAATCTGTTCTCGTCAATCTCCTCGTCCCTGAGAACCGTCGTCATGGCGTCTTGCCAGTTCCAGAATCTGGACAAATCCGAGTTTGCCCTGCAGCGTGGGGCGCAGATGTTCCCTGCTCTCGAACGGGTGAACATCGTTGGGTGCCCTCAGGCAGCGGTGCTGCTGAGGTTTTCGTCTTGAACTCTGCGGACTCTCTGGTAGCTCTCGACGTTTCCCATAGCGGGTTGAGCGAACAAGACGTTTCTGCTGTGCTGCAGCTGGTCTGTCGAAATTCCGCAAAGCTGAGAGCCCTGGACATATCTGGGATTCCTCTGTCAACATCGTGCCTGCACACGCTGATCCCGGATTGTCAACGATCGGTTTGTTTGCTGGACCAGGTGAGAATGCAGAATTGCTCGCTGTCCGCTACGTCAGTAAGGACCCTGCTTGCGTCAAGACAATTCTCCGAGAAGATCGCACACATTGACTTGTCTGACAATCCGTTTGCCTTCAGTAGCACTGTCCTCTTAACCTTGTTTCGATCAACCACTCAAGTCAATTATGTCAATCTAGCTGGTTGCTCTCTGCTGCCCGACATGTTGTCTCCGGAAGTGTGGTCGATCGTGCTTCAACATCCGACTTTGCGTGAACTTGATGTATCGCGGAATAATCTGCATCCATGTGGCAATTTATTTGGTTCTGTTGAGCATTTTTGCTCACGAATCCGTGCACTCCGTCTTCAGGATATCAACTTTGATGCGGTTGATGCGAGTGCATTGCTTCATTTTTTCATTGATTGTGCGGACAGCTTCGCTTCTCTGGCGGTTGTCGACTTGCGACACAATCGATTTGGTGCGAACACTTTACAAACGATGCTCAAAACAATGGACCGGCTTGATGCTTTTACTGGGGTGGAGATACTCGTGAGAGAAAGCTCGCTGGCCGTTCAAGATGCTCTTGGTGACTGTTGATGATGCAATCCCCAACCCGATCCATGATGACTGCATTGCAGCCAGGTTGCAAAAAACATGAAGCGGTGTGATCACTGGTGAGCGGTAATGCCCTGTTATATATATTTTAATCTATGGCAAACCTGTCAGGTCGGAGGGCGGGAAGCACACACAAAGGAACAAACTTGAACTTCGTTTTTTCCCAAGCGCTGTTGCGTTCGTGCTTTATTTGCAATTATTTTGCTTCTTCTTTTCCCGTCCCCGTCGTTCCATTTTTGTCCTTATTTTGCCATATTCAATTATCAGTAGCTGTTTTTTCTTCTTTCTTCTTCTTTTTTTTTGCACTAGTTTTTCGGCCGAGTACCAATGTTCTGGAATAAATGAATGACCAACACTTACAGGAAATCATCTCGTTGCTCGAGAGTTCTCAAAGAGAAAGTCTGCACACTGCGTTTCGGAACTTTCGGAATGTGAGCGAAGAAGATATTACCAAACTTGCTGACCGAGGCTTGTTCGACATTTGCCGGGGTCTGATGGCTTCTACGAGACCAGCCTCTGCAAGAATCGTTGCTGCACTGATTGTTGATCATTCGGGTCGGAAATCCAAAGCTATCAACAAGTATCTTCGCGAGGCTCATTTGTTTTCACCACTTGCTGCGATGGCAGCGGATCGGGATGATTCTGTCGCAAAGACTGGATTGGATACGTTGTGGAACATATCTGCTCGTGATGTGTCCATGAAGGATGTTTTAAAGGCGCTGAGCATGATCCCTTTGCTGGTACATCACCTCAAGTCGTCTCCAATGCCCGTCCAGCTCTCTGCTTGTGGGCTTCTGTCGAATCTTGTTCTGGATGACAAATGCTGTTACGAAGTAACGTCTATTGATGGAGTAGAGTGTGTCATTGCACTTCTGGACATTCGCGAAGTCCCGGAACTTCACACGCGTGCACTGAGCTGTCTTTGGAACTTGTGCGCGAACCATGCGTCTCGCGAGCGCGCTCTTACTCTTCGACTCCCGGAGCGCATTCTCGGTTTCGTGTCATCTCCAAATCGGTTCATCCAGGAAAAGGCTTGTGGCTGTTTTGGTGAACTCGCATTGATGAGTGGAGACGCCGCTCGATCTACCGTTCGTGCAAAAGGCATTCAAATTCTCGTGAAGGCGCTGAAGCCCATTCTAGCATCTGATAGTACAATTTCTCGTCGTGATCCTCGTCTTGATGCGGACAGAAAAAGCGACAAGACCATATTCAGTATGGTTCTTGCGCTTGCGAGCTTGTCTCTTGGACACCGCAGCCTCATTGTGGATCTCGGACTGGACCCCTCTGTTGTGTACAACCTTATTCGTTCTTTCTGCAGCACGTATCCCATGGATCACGAGTTCGGGTGGTCCTGGCTAAAAGACGAGGTTTCTCACCTCAAGCAACTGTTGACAGCGTCTCCCGAGAGACTTGAAATTTCCGCAGAGCTCATCTCTTCGTCTTCGTGCGACGGTTTTGACTGGGAATCGGCACACTGCATGCAGCTGTTCGGCTGCTGGCTATTAAGATACGTTTTGCGGTCCCAGCGGTCCCAGCTGGATCGCATGAATGTTCTTCTATCTGGATCCTTATCGCCGCTTGTCGGTTTAACAGAATCAGCAGACTGGAGTGTCCGGCATCATGCTTGCGCTTTATTGTCGATGCTGGACATTGACGAGAGCCTTGTTTGCGGAGGCTCCCTAGGCACGGATTTGAAGATCTTCCTCAAAAGTCCTCTCGGAATTGCCAGAGCAGACGTTTCTGTGGATGGTGTTGCTGCGCATTCCACGGTGCTTGCAGCACGCTCTCCCTTGTTCCGTTCGATGATGGTGCTTGAAGGTGGCTCGGCGACTCCAGCGTGGTCACAAAGTAAGCGGGAGGATGTTCACGACACCAGGCCTTTGAAATCGCTGTCCTTGATGTCGCTCCTTCATGAACTGCGAAGTCTTCCTGAAGACGTAGCACCTCATCCTTTCTCTTCTCGATCGTCGTCATTTTCCTCAACAGCTTCGCTGTCCTCCTTGACGTCATCCCGGCATGAGTCCAAGTCAGAGGATGCAGCAGAGATGGATTCGTCAATGTTTGAGTTATCGCAAAATGCGTCAGTTTCTGCACTCGTCGATTACCTGTATTCTGGAGATGTTCGTCCTATTCTGTTCCCTGGAAACTCGTCTGCGCTACTGCCTCCAAAGACACGTGCACCAGAGTCGTATTTCGAGTCTGCGTGTACGTTGATTCTCACAGATTTCCTCATGACTCTTCGTGCAAAGTCGTTTGCCCAAGAACCGCTGATGTGGCTTTCGAGCGAAACCAATTCTGCTCGAGATTGTTACTCCCTAGCTCGAATTACAGACTCCGCAAATCTACGAGATTGGTGTCTCCATTCACGACGATCCTCCGTCGCTGGTCTGTCAGAGGACTTCGAGGATGAAAAAGATCGATACTCAAATGCTGATTCAGTGCATGCTTCGGAAATGCGCCAGACACAACCGTATCTCCCTTCTTCCACAACGTTTGGTGTGGATGCGACGATGTTTTGACCATCGAGGACCCCAAACGAATTGTATAATATAGAACAAAACAAAAGCAAAAAAAAAAAAAAAAAAAAACAATCATCAATCATCAATCATCGTTCAGATCTGTATAGTTTCTTTTTATTTTAAAAAAACGTTGGAAAGGCCAGACCATCTAAGAATAAGATCCTCAGCAAGGATCACGGAGGATAAACACGATTTTTGAACACGCGCACTGGCGTGTCTCGTGAACTCGCTACTTCTTCTCTGCAGTGCCTTTTTGGGCAGTCTTTGCTTGTCCTGGAATCTTTGGAGCACTGCGAACTTGTGTCTGGATGATCCGTGTGGTCAATATCTTAGACATCACTTCTGGCTTCATGGATGCAAGATCTTCGCCATCTGCAAGGATACGCGTCGGAAATGGTAGCAAGGAAAGCTGGTCTCGATTCTTGATCGCGTCTTCAACATGCACAACAGCTCTATCTGGGCCGGGAACACCGCCTTTCACGTAAAGAAGACCGCGGGATGGATCAACCTTGTAGACGCGAAGATTCTGGATCGTGCGCCATTCGTGTCCCATGTGACCAGCCATTTTCTTGCCTTTGAAGACCCTTCCCGGATCTTGCCGCTGTCCAGTCGCACCATGCGATCTGTGTGAAACGGACACACCATGTGAGGCAGCAAGACCGCCAAATCCCCAGCGCTTCATGACACCTTGGAAACCCTTACCGGTCGTCACTCCGCGCAAATCAACCGCTTGTCCTGGGACAAAATGGAGCACGGAAAGCATAGAGCCAACGGGCAGCAAGCCTTCCTTGGTTACGCGGAATTCTGCAATCGCACCTCTTGGAGCGATACCAGCTTTTGCAAGATGTCCAGTCACAGGCTTTGAAATGTGTTTGCTCACTCCAACAGTAACTCCTTGCTCGGAAAGTTCAGAAGGGGTGATGGCTGCAACTTGCAATGCAGTGTATCCATCTGCAGTATCCTCTGTTTTCACTTGCGACACCGCATGTGGGACGACACGCAGGACTGTGAGAGGGACACGGGTGCCATTTGCATCCCATTCAGCAGTCATGCCAATCTTCGTAGCAAGAAGACCTGTCCGTCGCGGAAAGGCGCTCGTCGACATTGTTGATCGAAAAAGAGAAAGCACATTCATTTTTCCCCCTTTCTTCTTTCGGTGTCTTTCAGAACAGCGATGAATGAATGAAAGCTCGCAACAAGAAAAACCCCAAAACCTCTGTTATTCTTCCCTTATTCTTCTCTTAATATTTTTTTCTCTTTCTCTCTCTCTCTCTCTCTCTGTCGCGTACCTCTTTCAGAAAAGACGCAGAAAGGCCGTCGTCGCTGGGAAAAGACGCGAGCTTTGGGAAGAAGAAAGAGAGGGGGCTATCAGGTGCGCCCTGAACTGTTAGAGTTGACGCTGGGGCCTGGGGGAAATGCGCTGCTTGAGGCACTACAGTTTTCTGCTCATTCACCGCGAATTCTCTTGGTCTGCGCGAACCAGTGTTTCATGAACTTCTTCCCTTTCTTTTCTTTTCTTTTCTTTTCTTTTCTTTTTTTTTCTGTTTCAAAAACAGTGTGGTGGGGTTTTTTGCTGGTGATCAATCGCATCATCTGCAGCGTGGCTTGCTTTTTTTGCCGTCGTACGTAACTTCATAGCTGGAACGCCCCAGATAGAAAGAGATTCATGCAGACATTGAAGGATTTGACAGCCGGGACAGCCGGAGGAATTGCTCAAGTCGTTGTCGGGTTTCCCTTCGATACGGTAAAAGTCCGCTTGCAGACACAAAGTTCGACAAATCCACAGTATGCTGGGCTAACCGATTGCGTGAAGCAAGTCATCAAACAAGAAGGATTTTCTGGATTTTACAAGGGAATGGCCTCTCCACTTGTTGGAACGGGAGTAATGGTTGCCGTACAGTACGCATCGTTGGTGTCGATTAAGCGAATTTTAGCGTCTCGGTATGACAACGGGCTCGACGGTCTTACGACAACCGATTTTGCCATTGCCGGAGCCGGAGCTGGAGCTATCTTGTCGCTTATTTGTTCACCGGTGGAACTTTTCAAGTCGAAACTGCAAGTGCAGACTGGTTCTGGAGCAAGTGCTGCCTTCAAAGGACCCATGGATGTGGCCTCGCACATAGTCAAAACACAAGGATTCAAAGGACTGTTGACCGGTCTCAATGGAACCGTACTGCGTGAGGGAATTGGCGGAGCAGCATACTTTATCGTCTATGATAACATGAAAAAGTCTTTTGTGAAACCCGGACAAACGCTAGACGATCTTAAGCCGTACCACTTGTTGCTTTCCGGAGGTGTTGCTGGAATTGCATTCTGGCTTGCCGTTTATCCTATCGATGTGGCAAAATCCCGCATCCAGGTTTCCAACGAGGTATGCATTGGAGGCGTCGCCCGCACGCTGCGAGATATTGCAGCAAAAGAAGGCATCAGGGGATGGTTCAAAGGCTTTGAACCGGCAATCATTCGTGCATTCCCCGCAAACGCAGCCACATGGATGGTTGCAGATCTTGTGGCCCGTTTCCTCAACAAGAAATAAACTCTTCGTTATGACCCGGAACTGGAAAACACCGGTTGTTCCACGTCACTTGTCCAACGAAACAAAGAATCAGAGAATTAGAAACAAAAATACATCCCCCACCACCCCCCCACCACCCCCCCAATATATATATAAATAAAATAAAAACCGTCCTCATCACCTCCATAACAAGCCGCACTTCTTCCAGAAAGAAGGGAGAACCATGATTTGCGAGTAAACGCACCAACTGATGCGTCGTGGGATCCTGCGACGCACGCCGTGCCGCATACACCCCATCCCATATTTGCAAAGTGCACAAGTATAGGACCAGTGTTCTTTGATGGTCACACCGCATCATCGTTGAGAAGGACCAGTCATAAAATAACTGGAGCAGAGCGCGCGCGAGAGAGAGAGACGGAGAAGAGGGAGGGGGAGGGGGGCAAGAATAGGTCGGATCTATTCTGCGGTACTCGGAACGCATACCTCCGTCCAGAACATTCTCTAATAGCGCGCCAGACGGCAGGAAAAGCATGCTGCATTTCCGCGAGTCTCCCCCCTCCAATGACGCAAACATAATGAAACGTTTTCTCGTTCCGCTGAGAAAGAGCCATCTTGTTTCTGCCCGATTCGGAAGAAGACACCTGAAATTCCATTGGAGAACAACACTTGGCGGGGTCTCAGAGCAAAACCATTCTGCTGAAAGGAGGCCCCGCAGACGCTCAAAGAGCGGAACGGCTTGGAAGTGCCGTTGGCTCTCGCAGGTTTCACGTTAAAAGCAAGGTACGCATCCGCTGGTCCATTGGGTACTCTGGTCAGCGACGATGACTCGGCGGTGCCCCAGCAGGCGCAGTGCCCTCCCAGGTTTTCGGCAATTCTGTGGTCCGACAATGTCCGGATCGGGCGGCGGACTTGCAATTGGTACGACGCAGATTTGATGTCATAGGATATGTGCGTGAACAACGGGCGAGGTGTACGGGACAAGTCGGTAACGGCTTGAATGCTGCTGTCGGAGCTGCTCGATACAGTTCAAGTCGTTGCATCTCAGATTGTCGCTGCGGCACAGAAGGAATCACTCCCGCCATCTCGTACACAATCGGGGATATTCCAAGAGGGGTAGTCCAGTCGCGTGGGCTGGACGATGAACCGCTCGGCCAATCGCCGCCTTTCCGGACAGTCCCGATGGAATCATGCAAAATCCAGCCTACGAAAGGAAGCCTACCCGACGATCCGTTCACCAGTTGACTCGGAAACGCTTCGAAAAAAGGGTTTCCATTCACAGGTGCTCGTTTCCGACGGGAGTTGCCTCTCGTCCTCCCCATCACCAGTTCTCTGTTCTTTCTTAATCATTTCTCCTTTCTTCCGTACTACACAAGGTCCCTTCGAAGTTCGGATCTGGAAAAAGACCAAAGGAGAGGGGGGGAAAAAAGGGAAAGAATATTGTTAATACGAGTAACTGCTCTTCCTTGCTGTCTCCATTTGAATGCTGCTTCAATTCACAACATCGAAACCTCGAATATACACGACTCCTCTTGTTCCAAAACATTCAGAAACGCTAGCTACGAAGAGCAGTACATTATCAAACTGATTCAGCGTAGTCCTAGTTCGCTTCGTTCATTTCCTCTGCTGAGTCGTCGTTTTTTGAAACATCGCACTTTGCTCTTGGCATCCCTGCCGCTCTTCACATGTCTTTTGAATCCAGGCTGTATGGAATTTGTTCTGACCGAGGATTTGCATACTTCAATCCGTCATTTGCTGGCCGAGTCTGAAAGTCCGCCACATCATGAACAGAGATTTCAGGTTTCAGAACGCAACAAGTGGTTCTGAAACCAGTAGAACTGTGCTACCGCACTCAAACCAGCCACCACTCGATCCTCGCGGCTACCATTTGCCTTTCCATTTTTCTCCGCATTTGTACGCGCACCATTCCATGAATCTGCGTCATGCATTTGCAAGTGCTGATCAGCCATTTCCGTTCCGCCATTCCGTACAGCCACATGCATCTCAGACAAGCCCGTGTCTACATCCTCAGCCTCCGGTGTTAAGCCTGCAACATGAGCACGACAACTATCCTAACTCCCAACGTCATCTACTTTCCCAGTCGCAGTCTCACTCCCAACAGCTACTGCGTAGACATCAGCCGACAAACCGTGGAAGTTGGCATCACCCATCATCCCACCCATTTCATCTTGCACAACAAGGTACAGCAACCACGTCATCCCTTCCTTTCTCGATGGCAGCACGCATGGCTCCAGGTGAACCTGTCTCCTCGTCATCCACAACTTTCCGTGCTTCCATGCAGCAATCACCTCACTTTGCAGTTCATGGATCTCTACCATGGAGGAATGTTGTATCATCGCCTGCAGGGCGAATTCCGGGATCGGCGGAAGCACCCTTGGTCTCCGAAACTGAGGGCTCTGCGGCAGGAATGGCAGTCGTCCAAGTGATGTCGTGCCGACGATGCAAAGAACTTCATAAGCGTTGCGACAGATCAGGACCGCCGTGCTTGCGGTGTTTCCAGACTGGACATGAGTGCGAATACTCAGGAAGACCCCAGGGAAGACCAACTCGAACTCCTTGGATGAACAACACTACAGAATTCATGGTGATCCAAAATAGCGCGCTGCACGCGGTTCCCGCAGTCGACGGTTCAGACAACGATGCTGCAGTTACCCCAGACTCTAACGAATCGCATCGTCCGCCAATGATTGTTCTAGCAGGAGCTGTTGAATTGAGTGCAGCCGCCGCTCTTCCGTCGCTCCTATCCGGTTCTCATGATGGAGCGTCCTCAACAGTTTCGAGCAGCGACTCTGCTGTTGTTCAACGAAAAAAACTGAACGCGTACAGTACTTCACCGGATACATGTGACAGAGATGAACACAGAGTGAATCGGGACAACAAAACCGGGAACTCCACGAATTGCTCAACTTTCAAACGATTTCGCAGAGACCAGGATTCTACAGAGCCGAGAAAGAACTCGAAAAAGAATGACAACGACGGTGACGGTGACGGTGACGGCATTGATCGTGTCGCCGTCGCTTGCAGCCGCGTCATCAAACATTATGGTGAACACATCAGAGATTACGCGGATGACAATGTCAACAGCGAGGGTCCGACTGCGAAGCGAGACGAGATCATTCCGTCTGGAAAGTTTTCCACGACTTCTTCGAGTGCGGATAAGAGATCAGGAGAACAAACAGGGGATGTGACTGCGGGAATTTGCGGCATTGTCCGCAAGCGTTGCGACAAAGACGGCATGATCGTCCAAGAACAGAGGACATTGAGCTCGGAGAATCTGCCTCGCGTTGCTACGCTTCATGGACCTCAGTGTCTGGTTCTCGACGATCATAGCAATTACGCATTGCAAGCACAATTTCCTCATGCTACGAATGAACATCCCGGACATCAGCAAGCACCGCAGCCCACTCTGACGCACGCACCATACTCTGTGGTGCAAACACGCCAAGACATGTACTTGCATCCGCATCCCAACAAGCAGCTGTGCAGCGAGCCCGGATTTCCTCTCTCTCTGCCTTCGTTTCCTTTTAGCGGAAAACGTGGCGCTGGAGGAGTGCTTGTCAGTTCGAATGAGACAGCAGGCACATCACTTGGAAAGGAAACGAGTCCTTCAGCGACGATACGAGCTGGGATGATGGCATCAGCGTCAGCTTTGATGGCGCTGTCCACGCATGCAGAGGATTCCCCGTTTGCGACAGTCATTGGCTTAGCGTCATCTGACTCACAACAGAACTTCGCGTCGGTTTCTAGCGAGGCTCTCCTCTCCGAAAACATGATTGGCGATTGCGGGACTCTCAACCCCCCTCGCAGTCCTCGTTCGATCGCTGTTCGACTCGGCCGGGCTGCAGAGCGCATGCAAAATCTTGCAGATATGCTAGTCGGTCTGGGATCGAGAGATCTACAAATCGTTGTCAATACGGTGGAACAGTTGCTGGATAGTGCGGAGATCGCACTCTCAACAGCCGTTTCGCATGCGAAATCGAGGCCGAGCGCAGCATGATGTATGCAGCATGAAACGAGACTGTCTTCATCTTTTTTTTGTCTTTGCACAAAGACCAGAAGGTTCGAGGGGATAATGGGGAAAGGCTCAAGGGGGGGTTTTTTTCGCGATAATATTTTTTTTCTCATTTCCGGAAGCGTCTGCAAGTGAGTGAGCCTAAGCTAACCGCTTCTTATACTTGATGTTCCCAACTTGCTATCCGCTCACCAGAACATGAATCATTATTGGTCATTGGCTAAGCTGTCACCGAAGACAGATCCAAGCCACATGTTTTTTGTGGGTTTTTTTAAAATTAATTTGGGGCGAGTACCAACTCTTCAATGCAGATTGCTCTGCATCAAAAGGTCATCGCAACCAACATATTCCCCAATCGATTCAACATTGAAAAATGAACGTTAGAGGAAACAGAACGTGGTCGGCGGTGTTGCACATTGCGCCTGATGACGCGTTTGTCTTTGCTCCTTCCTGCTCTGTCTGACTTGAAAGTGCATTCCGGACGCAAATCGATCACATCTCCGTGATCTGATGATCATCCGCTTGTTCACGCCCCCATAATACCAGTCCTCCTCTTTTGAGGCGTTGGAATTCCTGCAAGAAATACCATGCTCCGTGTAGTGGCCACACCCATCGTATACCATCTGGAAGGTGCGTCCCACTTACCGTCATTGACAAGGATCTTGAAGACACGGCGTGTCGCGTGTTTGTCACGAGGCTACATGACGAACCGAGTCGGCCCCGCTGCAAGTCTGTATATGCATGGTCGGCGATGATTCCCCATGTTTTTTTGTGTGCAGCGTAGGCGTGTAGCCGGCCCGGTGGAGTATGGACATCGAACGTGTGCTGTTTGCTAGGGGCTCAGGGTTTCAGCGACGTCTGCTATCCCTGCGACCACCGTCTCAAAAATGGAAACACTCCAGTTTTTTTGACTTTCGGAATCCGTCGGTGAGCCTAGCGGACATCCGCAAGCACATAAATCAGCCTCAGTCAATGCTAGCGAATTATCAGGACCAGGTATGACGGGAGCGCTCATGCACCTCTTGCCGAACGCAGGTTCGTGTCAACAAGCGTTTGTATGCGTCCTGTTAAATTAAAAACAGTAACACGATATCCCCGAATGGCTGTGTGGTACGCATCATGATCTATGTATTTTTTTTTAACAGTTCAACAAACCGCCGAATAGCCACTCATAAAGAGAGAATTTGCAGAAGCACGCCACAATAGTATATTACAACATTGGATGAAAAAGAGAAACGACGATACGGGCCCCGCGCAAGAGGCAAACCGGAGGGCAACAAGTCCTTGGAGCGAACTAGCAAGCACAGCCACTTTGCTTTTTTTTCTTGTCATCGTCGCGCATTAGAGATATAACAGACACATTCGCTTGCTTTTGTCCGGCTGCAGAGGAGGATTGTGCTGGAGATGAAATACCAACATCCGCCATGGAATCCATCAATTTCGAACATAAACTATCAAAAATCTGTTGCACACCAGCCCCCGTCTTTGCCGAGCATTCGCAGTACAGAGCCTTATTCTCGGCTGCATACTCCTTTGCTGCGCTGAGTTGCACCTGTCGAAGTTCACCCAAATCAGCCTTGTTTCCCACAATGCAGATCACCGTTTCAGCTGGAGCATACTTTTGCAGCTCCGACACCCACTTCTGGCACGTGGAAAACGACGTCGGTGAAGTCACATCGAACACAATGATGGCAGCGTTGGCCGACCGATAGTAAATCGGGGCAAGGGAAGCGTACCGCTCCTGGCCCGCCGTGTCCCACAGCTTTACATGGCAGTTTCCGTCCTGCACTTTGCTTAAGAAGGAAGCACCAATAGTTGGCTCAACTTCTTCGGAAAACGTGTTCTTCACATACCGCAGAGCAATGCAAGTCTTTCCGACGCCTTGCTCTCCGAGAAGAACAATCTTCACTTCACGAGTCGACATCAATCTGTACCTTCGTGTTTTTCGAACGGGGACCGGAGAGAAAGAACGGACGGAATGCTGGAACTGCCAACAAATGATAAAATGAATCGCGACAGAGTTGAAGAACAGGAATACGCTCGGATGTTCGATATGCCAAATTAACTTGCGATGCACAACAGCAACAAACAAACAAAAAAAAAGAGAAAGAAACGAATTAAAAAAAGAAAGAGATGGAATAAAAACGTGATCAAAATGAAATCGAGTTCTTTTCTGTCCGGGGTTTGTTCACACGTCCACAAGTCGAATTGGCGTCGCGGCTTTTCCCGGGGTTTCCTTTTGAGCAAGTCAAATCGTCCGCTATCTGAGTGCAGCGTGCTTGCCAGTACAGCAGCAAGAATCAATCGATGCTTGCTAGCTGTGCGAAAGAAATCGCATCCGTATATATGCATTTCCTCCGTTGCGTTGCTCGAGATAGTAGATCCGTTCATAGCTTTTCTTTTTTTGTTGAAGCTGCGTGTTCAACATCGTGAACCAGACATGGAACTGATACTCGGTGTTTGTCTGTCGTTGCTCGCGATCCTTGTTGGAGCTTGGCTGTTTTTGGGAAAGTCGTCTTCCAAAACTGCAACAACACCGTCGACTTCGAGTGTTTCAACAGAAGATGAACATGCGGTCGCAGCCTCCACAGCGCCGCTGAGCAATCCGTCTGCTGCATCATCGACTGCTAGCAGGTCTCAGGATGAGCTTCGCCGAAGACTACGAAACCAGATGAACCGTCGAAGAGACGATCGCAGTTCTGCCAGCGCGCAAACTTACAATCGCCAGTCGGATCCCAGCTCTGCTGTTGATGATCGTGATTATGATGATGCGTCTTCGCACTTGAATGTTCGCAATGTCGACATACCGCTCCATCGCGCAGCAGAATCATCTTCCAATGACCGGGATCATCGCCCGAATCCGAACGACGGCCTCGAGGCAGACGATCCTTCGCCGAGTTCGATTGGAATCGAAGACTTAAAACTAGGCAAGAAGAAATTGGAGAAGCTGCGCAGGAAGGAAGTTGCAAAATCACAGCGCGAATCCATGCTCGTTGCCCAAGAGGAGCGAGAAAAAGAAAGGCAGAAGAAGGAGATGGAGGAAGAACTGCGCGAGATGGAGGCGGAAGAGCGTCGCAAGATCGAGGCGGAGGGTAAACGAAAGGAACAGGAGCAAAGAGATGCAGAATGGGCTTCAATGTTCTCCGTCGAAGGGACTGGGGAGCAGAACTCTGCAGAAGCAGAGTTGCAAAAGGAACAGTCTATCGCGGATTTTCTAGAGTGTATAGTCCAGGCCAGAATGGTAAATCTGGACGAGCTTGCCGCCAAGTTTTCTCTGTCGACGGACGATGTTCTGGACCGCATTCGTGCACTGGAAGGCGATGGGAGACTGTTGGGTGTTTTGGATGATCGAGGCAAGTATCTCCATGTCACGGTGGACGAAATGAAGGCGCTGTCGCAATTTATTCGTTCAAGAGGCAAGGTAAGCATTCAAGACATTGTCAAGGAAGTCAATCGCATTATTCAAATTCCGGACAAGGTACATTGAAACGGGAAGTAGGAAATTTTTCATACATATATTTTTAAATTATATTTTATTATTATCATCTTGTCGTTATTTTCTTATTTTCTTATTCTCTGGGAATTGCAACGCAGTGATTCATTTTTTGGGAAGACCCGTTCACAAATGAGTCCTTCTCCGGGAAAACGGTTGTACAGAATTGGCGCAACTTGCCGCCCTCTCTTGTTTTTCCAGTTGTCCCCCGCTTCATTTTTGTGCTGATCGTTCATGATTTCTCTCCTCTCGGTTCCGTGATTCGTGTTTCACTGCACAGCCACCAGCTGTCGATTTGGGCTCAGTTGTCACACACACACACACACACACACACACACAGAGAGAGAGAGAGAGAGAGAGAGAGAGAGAGAGAGCCAAGCATGAAAGTTTTGAGATTGAATCGAGATTCAGCTTTTCAACAGGCCGTAAATGAAGCTGTACAAGGCAATACCGTTCTGTATTTGACGAAAGAAGCACACTCCACCGATACGTTGTACTCCAAAGGCGTGGATTCGGAAGTCATGGAACGCATTTCGTTTAAATTCTTCGCAACACTTGATCTTCTGAAGAAATACCTGTGCTTTGCTCATCTTGTACTCAAAGGAGACAGCATTCCGGCGTGCGTCGTCATGGACTGGGACGACCATGATTCGATTTGCACCGCACTTCTAAAGAACCTGGCCGAAACCATGCAATCCCCGCCAATTTTGATCTCGACATTGGCTTCCGGTCCCAACTCGGTGTCTATCGTTCGAGAAACCGATAACTGCGCGTATGTGGACAGCCACGGCTACTAGCAACCGCTTTGTGTGAAAGGAGGAGAGAAAGGAGTGCGTCGGGGGGGAAGTGAGGAGAAAAACTGTTTTCTGCACATCCTGTCTTGCGCGCTGCAATCATCGGGCAATGACGACTGCCAGTTCCTTCCGCACGATCTTTTGGGACGCAATGGAAAGCGGGATAATGGACCCCGATTCGAAATCCAACAAACGTGCGGTGATCGCCGCAACATCGTCCGAGCGAATCTGCAAGTCCACATGGAACGGAGTGCCTGCAACAAGAGGTTTCGTAAACATTTCACTTGTCCATGTGCATAGCAATTCTAGGAAAGATGCCGCGAATGATAAAACGGCATCTGATGGGAGGACAGCAATCGCAGTGACGAGATACGCCCCTTGGTGACTCGGCGAGGATGATGGAGGCTGCAATGGATATGTTGACGAAACCGAAATATGACGCCAACACGCAACGTATCCGTTGGTAAGCTCACAAGAGCCGGACGTCTTGGAGCGCTCCGCAGTAACTGGCTCCGAAACTTTTGAAATCACCGTCGCATTTGACGGCATTTCAGAACCCGCCCGGAAGTAGTCTTCATAAACAACTGCATTATCATGGACGATCAACAACGTGTTAATGGACATTTTCTCACCACAAACGCGCAACTTTCTTAATCTCCTGGTCCTTGAGACGAAACATGCAAAAATTATATTTATGAATTAAAAAATTCCAAAAAAAAAAAGATGTGAGAGAGCCAAAGAGTCGGAATATCCATTTTCTGAAAAGGTCTATTTGTTGTTGGGGGGTTTTGTTTTTTTGTTGGCAATTTCCTCTTGCCTCTCGAATCTCGACACGCAGCTTTCTGGATTGGGGGTTTTTCCCTGCCCCCTTTCTTTCGTTCTTTCCCTATCGCTTTGTTCACCTCTTCATCATTCCGCCGAGTCTTTACAAATTGCCACAAAACCAAAAAAACCAAAAAAAAAAAAAACCAAAAAAAAACACGAAATTGCGAGCAAGCGCCATGCCTGTCAGGCTTTCAAACCCATTGGACATTTCCTTGTCTTTCCGGCCGGCGCTGGCGCGAGTTTCACCAGATGAGACGTGTGCATTTCTGAGTCGCGAGACGACCGGGGTCATTGTGCGCGGGCTTCGCGACCATTTTTCTCCGTCTTTCCAGGCCTCTCCGGCTGCGATTCCAGAACCGGTGATGGTCTATCCAGCGTGTAGCATTGAGCGATTTGATTCTGACGTTGTTACTTCTTGCCAATGGATTGCCGTTCGCACATCCGCGGCCTCTCCAGCTCCTCCTCTGGGCGGTAGTGGTGGTGCGGGTGCGGGTTCGCAGAAAATTCGTGAGGCAATGATTGTCCTTGTCGGGTTCGAATCTGGGACTCTTCGAGCGTTCAACATCACTGGCGATGTGCTGATGGAAATTGTGCTGCACATCGGACCCATCCGCAACATTTCCGTCAATGTGGAGGATGCCCTTATTCTGTACAAGAACACCGTGGTGCGACTGGATCTGTTGATGTTGAGCGAGTTTTTGAGAAGAAAGCTGAAACTTGCCGTCTCCGGCTCTGCGAAAGATGACAGACTTGTGGAGCTTCAAGCCGTGGAAAAATTCATTGTGGCGCGCTATCACATCAAAGGTTTCGAAACCATCCGAGGCGTGGTGAGTTTTCGTATTCCGTATTCCGTGACGCAGATCGATTTTTCATTTGAACCACAGTATGCGTTGTTCTGCTATGGCCAATCTCCGTGCTTTTCTCTTGTGTTCCCAAAGGCCGCTGCCTCCTCTGCAGCCGGAGCATCGATGGCCACTGCGGTTACCGTTGCAACTGAAGTCGCCTCAAAGCTGGTTTCGTTTGCCAAAGGATTCTGGTCGTCGTCTGGCGCTTCCAGTTCCTCGTTGTCTTCTCCTCATCCTCAAACCCCCGACCGCAACTCGCATTCGGATGCTTCGTATATCAATGCAACGGAGAAGGGACCCGGAGCGGTGACTCTCACTGGTATGCTGTCTGTCTCCGACGAAGGCCGTCAGCTGGAGATGTCCTGGTCGCCATCTTCGTCTCCCGCGCACTGGATCCTCGCTGCAGATTCGCTTGGTCGAGTGCTGCTGATAGATGTTGTGAGTTGCACCGTTTCGCGCATTTTCAAGGGTTACCGCGATGCTCAGTGCTGTTGGTTCGGTGATTCGACGTTCGGAATCTATGCTCCGCGCCGGGGATTGGTGGATGTCTTTTCTGTTGATGGAGATCGACTGTCTTCGTCGAAGGTTCCGTGCTATGGCGGGTTTCTCTTACCTGGAGGGCTATTGGTACACGAAGAGGGAAGGCTGTGGAAGTTGTCGTACGAAAATGATGCTGTTTCTTCTAATTCCGGAACGGTATTGGTGCCAGCCAGTATACTGTCGCAAAGTTTTGAAGAAACGTGAGTGCTTTTCTTCTTTTTTATATTTATTTTTTTTCCTTCCCTCCTCATCTCCATCATTCTCCCTTCTTCTCTCTATTTTCTCACCCTCTCCCTCCCGATGCCAGACTGATAACTTACCTTTTTTCTTGCAATGTTGACATCCTCGTAGGTTGCATGCGAAGGAGCAGTATCTGAGCCCTGCCAACTGGATGCAGTACAAAACCGTAATTTCAGAGTTGGAAGGTGCGGTTCGGACCGTTGCGCACTTTTCATCGCTCCAAAGTGTTGTGAACCGAGTGATATCCGTTTTGCAAGACGAATTGGATTTTTTGGAAGACTCTCTTGATCCTTCCAAGCCATCGGACGTTGTAGATTATGATTCGGATGAGGAAAACGCATTTGTGGAACACCGGCTCGAATCCAGAGCAACTCGTGATGTTCTACGGAGGACCTGGATCTTTTTGTTGTCTCGCAAAACGCTGTACAAAAGTTATGCGCACTTTTTCGTGGACTCTTCTGAAGTCAACGCTCGGACGGAGGATCTCCTTGGAACAGCAAGGACCATGGGCGAATTGATGACCTTATGGATCGCGCAATTTACGAAAATGAAGCGGTTCCAAAGTTATGGACCGCTGTTGCTGCGGACGCTTACCGACTGTTTGAGTGCGCATCAGCCGCTCACGGTTGGCTTCTCGCAATTCCTTGCCTCTTTCACGGTGATGCCTGCTGCGGAGGATTACATATTTTCGCTTTCACTCAGAGACCCACTTCTTCTTGCATCGATACTGTCTGGAATTCTGAGTTCCTCTGAGGATACTGGCGTGGAGCGGATCCACTTGGCAATGGACACGCTTCTCTTGGATCCCTCCACGGCCGCCAGGTTTTGGGCTACATTTGTAGCATGCCCGTCGTTTTGGGTTGATTTGAAAGTGTCGACGTTTTCAAAACTCGCGAGGGTTGTCGACAGGTACATTGAGCAGGCAGAAGGCTTCTTGGATACATTGTTCGCGTCGCTGCAATCGCAGGATTCGTCGTCGCCCCGATCCGCTACTTTTTGGAGTTCTATTTTGGGATATGCTCTTATGCAGTGGCTGAGACACTGGTCAACGTCCCGCGTGTCGACGACTGTTCAATTCACGGACCAGCTTGCCGAAAAAGAGGTTGCAAAGATTGTTCTTGGATCTCCTGTCATTGACACTTTGAGCCAACTCCATGAAAAGGTGCTTTCCGTTCTTTCTGGACAGCTTGCTGTCCCTCTGGAAACCGTGTTTGACGTTGGCGCGATCTTTGTCCCTGCGCATTCTCACATGCTATCCCGGCTTGTTTCGGAATGGCCACTGGCTCGCTGGATTGCGTTCAGCTTGTATCACATGAGGAGTGGCGTTTCGTTTTCTTCCTCTGATCGGCTTCCGGCTCTTTGGAAAGCAGTTGCGCTCATTCACCATGGTCTGGCATTTCAATGCATGTATCATGTGGCAACAGAGTTTGGTTTCTCATTCTTTGTGACAGACGTTGTGTTTTTCTCGGATCGGTCACCGGCATTCTGGGCGCTGAAGGAATTGCCGCTGCAGATCCTCGACGGCTTTTGGAAATTCACCTGCAGCGCACAACTGCGGAATTGTGCGGCAAAAACGGGACACGAAAGGCGTTCCGTCGCAACCCTTGAGGTATTGGATGCGATTTCGCAGTTCTTGCTGCGCTTGATCCGTTTGCAACTTTTGCGAGAGAAAGGCAGTCAGCACGGGCCATTGTTTTTGGAAGAAGAAAACCGATCGATCGTTTACAAAGATGAAGAGTCATTGGTTGTCTTTAACGTCAATAAGTTCAAAAACGAAATGGCTGCTCACGCACCAAAGGTTCGGTGGAATATCGTACTTCTCCGAGCATTGTATGCGTTTGTACAATGCGTCCGTGTTGGGTTTCGTTATAATGCACCATTTTCTCTTGTGGCAAACTGCTTTGATGCCGACTTGCACGGTGTACCCGCCGACCTTTCGTCGTCCTTCTCATTGGTTTACTCTGAAGAGCTTCTGGCAGCGCAGCGTGAATTTCTTGCGTTTGTGGCAACAGCTGAATCAGATGATATCACCGCCACTGACACAGATATGTGCGCGCATCTTTTCAAGGAGTTATTTTCCCTCTCCACACACCTCCCTCCTTCGATGTCTGCCACGGAGGGCGAAAGCCTGCTTCGTTTCGCGTTCTTTGAGAAGCTCCGAGCCAGCCTTGACGGCCATCACTTCCACGTAGCTTCCGAACTCCTTGATGCGTCAACTTTCCCGATCGAAGACGCGGAACTGTCGCTGTTTGCGGTCCGGAAGGCAATACTCGGATACTTATTTTACAAGTCCGGAGTGCGGCAAAAACTTGCGCTGGACTCGAGGGTGGACTACGAGGTGAAATCCTGGCTGCAAGACGCCTTCCGAAAAGTTGCCGAAGAGAAAGAAGACATCTCGGAAGTGAAGGATCTGCGGTGGAACGACGTAGAGTTTCTGCTGCAGTCGTTAAACCGGATGGTTTCGCGGCATGTTCGAGATGCTGCGCAATCCGCTCGTATGAAGATGGAGATCCGTAGATTCTTGGATATCCTAGCATTGATATAATAAATTACATTTTACACAAATGCTCCTTTTTTTTGGGGCGGGGGGGAGGGAGAGAGAGAGAGAGAGAAGAGAGGGGAAGAAAGGGTTGACGACATGAGCTCAATAGCGGTCAGACAATTGCACAGCCAATAGAGAGTCGTCGTCAACACTGGGCCACTTCCCAGAAGACTTTGTCGCCAGACCAAAGACCGCCCGTCCAAAAGGGAACCATTTCTTGCGCAGCAATATGCCCGAGAGCTGTTCACACGTTGGCTTAATCGGATTCAGCGCAATAATGGCTACGATCAAAAATGCTTCCACGGGCGAAACTAGCGCAAACCGAATTCCGTGGCTTTCTTGGAGTTCGTGCTGGAGCAGACCGGCCAGCTCGCAGAACACGGACGCTCGATCTTGCATCTGCGTGGGGTAAAGAGCCGCGGGCGATCCAGGCCTGCCAAGATCCTGATTCACTTCCGGACGAACACTGCAGAACGGGAGAACAGGGGTGATTGAACCTTTGAACACGACAACTGGTGGCTTTCCTCCAAGACTGACACTAAGTTCCTGCATGCAGTGGTCTCCCATTGCCAACGCGTGTGCATCAATCCGTGCAAATCCGTCGTTCAACAGAACCGCAGACACTTTTCGTTCCGCAGCCACAATACCCACCAAATCGCTCGGCATACTCGAATCCTTCACCGACACTATCTGCAACATCCTGGAGAGCACGTAATTCATGATCTCAAGTGATGTTGGCATTGACGTTTTGACCTTCACTACAGCATGCACCGACGACGGCAGGGCAAGATACATCCTATCTCGCTCCTGCAACCCCTTCTCAATCATATCGTCCAGCTGCGTCCTCCACGTGTCTTCAGATGTCTGCTTCGAACTCGGGCTCTTTCCAGAACCGCTGGTCTTCCCGGAAAGAAGAGGCATCGGCGAGTCGTCCGAACCGTCGGAATTTTTGACAGTATGCAGTGAGTGTCGGTCTGTCAAATTCTGATTGACCGTCATCGAAAACGCCTGCACGAAATCTTGCATTCGTTGATGGTACGCCAAGTGTTCGTGCGAGTCCGTCTGCATTCTGAAGACTGCGCAAGTCAAATAATAATAATAATAATAATAATAATTAAGAAAGAAAGATGAAAACTATGACAGGAGAAACCCTCAAAAAACGACACAAGTAATAACAATTAAACCCCAATGGTTGAAACTGTTCGGTGAAAAACAAGGGCTCACGACAAAGAAGGCAACGAAGGAGACAGAAGATGGTCGCTGTGCAAACTGCAGAGACCGGCAGCTCCTGTTTTTGAAATTTCATTATAATTTATTTATTCTCTTTTCTGGCGACAGCGCCCTGCCACCTTTCGTGGAAGGCTCTTGCTGCCTTTGCGGGGTTCGGCGAGAAAGCGACGACCACCCCCCCCCCCCAAAAAAAAAATGAGGGCTACACAATGGTACGAGCACGCCGCGGGAAGGGGGGCTCCGCATATCAACACACTTCAGCTTGGAGGACTGCTCGGATGGACGACGACTGACGAGCGGGACACAAGTTGCTCG